>JAQFZC010004174.1:0-16765 GCA_034695205.1 Dicyrtoma fusca | reverse complement strand
TTTTTCAAAATGGTCAAAACTAGTAAATAAAACTTTTTCAAAACGGTCAAAACTAGTAAATAACACTTTTTCAAAAATGGAAAATATTATTATGTGGACTTGGGACATAATGCAATTAAGCTGAGACTGGACTTGGGATACATTACAACTAAGCATACACCGGACTTAAGACAAATTGCATTTACACAGACGATATGTAGACAAACTGCTGAAGTAGAGATGAATTTTGCACAACGTACAGTACAATTGTATACTTATTGGTACGAAACGCCTGCATGAGTGGGATTACTATTTGTATACAAATAGTAATTAAACTCATTTCTCACTCGTTTAGAATATCCGTTGAGTTAAAACCGGAGACAACTGGCTTGGAGTCAGTTTGTGACTAGCCAATAAATTCTAATTCAACATGTAAGCAAAATTATAGCAAAATGCAGCCAATTACATTTCCCTCATGGACGTACCTACTTAGGTACTTGCGTATTCCACTCTGATTCAGAATAAAGTGTCTACGCAAATTTTGTCCTCAATTTGCAATTTACAAGAATTGCTTTAATTAGTGAACACGTATCAATTGACTGTATAAATACATGTACGAACACGTACATGTGTTTATTTTTGTGCTTATAATCAGGTGCACACATGTGTCTGTAATTATGGAAGATTTTAGTTTTGAGGCTGCTGCAAAATAAAATCTTACTGACAACTCCCCCAACTTTATAAATCCAAAACAAGACAGTTAAAAATTACGTACTAGAAAGTAAGGCTCTAAGTAATTATAATTACGCTCATAATAATTATTTGTCGATGGAATTTGTTGTTCATAAACTAATTTTTAGTAGAGCTAGTTTAGCTCTCTAGTTTCCTGTATGTATGTGTCTTATTGTGTTCTCACTTCGAGCTCCCTTTGGCACCCATCACTTATTTACCCACCGCTTACCGTTTTCCTGTTGTCGTAAGGGCGTCTGTAGTAATAGATTTACAGAACTATATTATTACCTATGTGTGTTGCAGATTGCAGATGAGAGGGAAATGAGCTCAAAATTAGATGCAAGTCTGAACAAGTATTTATCCAATGCAAGTGCCTATACATAAAGTAAACACGGGGCATGTAGGAGCTAACATCAGTGCTACCGTCGCCGTCGCAGTTTTGTTTATGACGTTGGAAAAGGAAGTTGGACTTGTTCGACACAGTTTTTAGATTATTATACACTCGTCGTCAGACCCAGGATGAGGATGACTGTTCCCTTCAGTTGCTTTAATGTGGTCCGTGGATCCTCCTCGGTGGTGGTGTTGTAGAAAGTTTATTTTCGATCTTGACTCTCTCCCGTAAAATCAGATGCAGGCAGAGTCAACGGAACTATCTATAGAGGTACATAATCGTAGGAATAAGCCAGACCCAGAAGTCATGTGTACAAATATCTCTCCATCTCTCATAGTTTTTTTTTCTTGATTAAATCTGCAGTGGAAAATGAAGCTATGCCATATGGTATAATAATACGGATACAATTATATAAACTCAAACTGAACCGAGACATGCAAACAAGTGCGCCAATGCAATGTCCCGTTGTTCCCATGCAGTTGTGTGAAGATGTGAGATCTCTGCTAGAATCGACACCACCGTCGCCATAACCCCACAAAAACAACAGCAACAACAACACACAAAATCCAAAATCCGCACGCTAATTCTACCCGCATAGCTGTATATTATTTATTTTCTTAGTATTTACCGATATTCCCTTCCCTTTAGTAGTATCCTTTGAACGAACGAATAACAAAAGAGAGAGAACAAACACACCGCCGCCTGTGCTTCATCCGAAAGTGATTCATTTAATTGACAGCAACCGTAATGATGAGTAATAACCCTTGATTATTGTGATAGTGACACAAAGAAACCTTTTTTTACGAAAAATTCCGATAAAATTAATTTAATGGTGATTTCAAGCACTTCAGTGTTCCTCGACTCATCTTTGTTTTATTTGCCACTTGAAGGAGTCATTGAGGAGTGGAAATATCTGGGGATTGAGAACAATACGGAGAGAGTGCGGCGGTGTTTTGAAGCGGTGCGAAGTAATAATGCGGTTTAATCCGTGTTTTTGCTGTTCTGCGGAAGCTGGTATCTACTTGTTGCTATTCTTTAACCTGGTAAATATTTTTTGGAGCTCAGTACATATACAGAATGCAGATGTGTAAACACCTACGTATATATTTTAAGCATGTCTATTTTAGAATGTCAGTTCAATAATTAATCGTGTTTTCTAAAAATCTGGTGACAGTATGTCCCATTATAATGTATAGTACAAATTATGTAGTCTATTCTAATCTAAATGATTGCCCTTTTGTTTTATATTGTCTTGCTGAGATCAGTTGTATATAGCAGCCCTTGTTGTGTTCTCCGTGGGATTTTCAGCATGGACACTATCGTCCATAATTTATGATTATGAGCCCATTTACGACCGAGATCATTTCCAGAGTGATAGTCATTTTTTGAGGAAACATTCTGTCGGTGAGTTTGGGGTTCAATTTATGTATTGTACAGGGAAAGACTGTCACTGTTAGAGTAGGTGGAAGCATACAGTCAAATGGTGGGTAGTGTTTTATTTTTATTCAACTAGTACATAACTGTCAAGTATTTTATTGGTATTTTTTCGTTTCAGAGTACAAAACGGTATTAGCAACCGTCTGGATTGCCTTCCTTATATATTTTGCACTAGAAATTTTCTTGGGTCTTTACCTTCTCAAAACTGTCAATATTGTAAGTGTTTATGTATGCTTAGTGTCTGGACACTTTTAAATTTATTCCTTGTTTTGAACATATTTATTCTTGTGAAAGGAACTACGCGTAGATTCTCATGGACCCCATGCTATAATAATGCTAGTATTGCTTTTTAAATCTCTTTCAGGGTGACAGTGAGACTGGAAGAAAATGCCGTTTGTGGGTGAAGACCCGAACCATTTTGTTAATCTGCTCACTCCCGTTCGTGGTTCTTCACTCGTATTTACATTACCAGATCTATGGGATCATCATCATCTCTTGTGTGTCATGCTATCACATCTACTACATGATAGTGGTTCAGTACTATGCCCACGAAATTGATGTAGAACTCAACACAGCTCGAATGTGCAATTCACTCAAATGCCGGGTTTGTCTCACCTACACCCGGGCTTCAAAAAGACCACTCACCTTTCAGTTTGACCAAGCTTGAATTTTAATTTTGTTTGTACCGTCGTTTAATAAAAATATAAGCGTATTTTTCTAACTATTTTTGGTTTCACAGTATATCTTTCATGCAGTTTTATTTTCTATCCATTCGGCATTCCAAAAAGTGATGGCTGTACAGGAGAATTTATTATGTTTTCGCATCGGTATTTTAATAGACATCTTCAGTGCAGTGGCATTAGAAGGATTAACCTATTAGAAACTACGGAACCATGGAAAGAATGCTTTGCAAAAGTGTTTAATTCTATAAATTAACTTTTTAAAAACGGTCAAAACTAGTAAATAGCACTTTTTCAAAACTGTCAAAACTTATAAATAGCACTTTTTCAAAATGGTCAAAACTAGTAAATAACACTTTTTCAAAATGGTCAAAACTAGAAAATAACCCTTTTTCAAAATGGTCAAAACTAGTAAATAACACTTTTTCAAAATGGTCAAAACTATAAATTAACGTTTTCAAAAACATTTAAAACTAAGTATGTAACCGTTTCGAAAAGGTTAAGAAATTCCAGTTTATGCCAATTTCGGACGTGCACAAAATCAAGAAAAATAAGCAGCAAAATAAAATTTAATTGGCGATTAATGTTAATGTCGTTGAACTTCAAATGGAGTGCGGTGTGCAGTTAGACATACATATGCCTTAATTCGGTATCAATTAGCAGTGTACACGTACTTAAGTATGCATAACCGGAATAGAGTGGTTATAATTACTTAACTACGCTGACTGATGTGATGACAGCAAAACTGAAATTGGGGTTGAGTCCTATATACATCTATTTAACACTGAATTATGACGTCTCACCAACACTCCCACATTTGCTAACTTTCTGTCCTAAAAAGTGCAAAATAGAAACTATTCATAAAATAGGACTGAAACTAACTATGGCGATTACTATGATTTATGAACTTGCATGTGTCTTTTATTGTCGCTTCGCACTGATTAGTTGTGCAGGCGTTTTACTGCTGCTGACACAAACAAAATAATGAAACGGATGGGATTATTATCAAGATTTAATAAATATTTACTCTGAAACGGATTAGGAACACTAATTGCGTGACGCAAATTGGAAAATTTATTGGCTGCCGTATTTACAGTTTGTTGCTGAGATGACTGTGGGGGACGTAATTTTGAAGTGCTATTAGCATAAAACCTACCTAAGCCAGCTATAAAGTATAATTGTACCTAGTATGCAGTGCTTACAAAAATATTTAAACGATATAATATTATTATCATACGTTGACGTCCTTTTGGTCCTTTACATTGATTTGATGGTAGGTACATACAGGTACAGTAAGTACTTGCCGACCAAGGACTGAAGGAGTGAAACCTTTGTTGTGGCTAAGTGGTTCAATTGTCGAACATCCGTGAATTTATTCATCTCGACGGAACCACGCCATGGTCGGTCGGTTAGTACTGGTTCACTTCATGATGACTCAGTTGTAGTTTTCACGGTACTTTTTTTTTAGTAGAGATTATAGATTTAATTGGATGCTTAACTTTTCTACGTTTCAACAGCACTAATAATTATTATTAATAAAACCCTGACGCGTATCATAACCAAGTCAGTACAATTCAGCAGTTTGACTCAGTAATGCAAACCTCTTATAACCAGGTGAAACTAGTGAGAAATAATTATTCAAGCTAAACACACAACACCAACGCAAATCAAAAACGAGCTGAAGATTGTGAAGATGCATTTGCTACGTAATATTCTCATCCTCACGGCTTCAGTCTGTATTTTCGGGGCATCAGGAGAAAATTCAACTGGTGAGTAATAAATACTCGCTTAATACGCCTTACTTTTACGCTAATACACAGATATTAGGCAAGACGTATTTTGTCACAATCGCTGCTTTCCGGATATGAAATGTAGCAGTTAGCAGTGTATTAAAGCCCATTTATAAATTCTGCCTGGGCAATTTATCATGGAGAGTACGCGTAACCTTCGCAAATAGTATAAGACGTGTGCAAAATAATTTATTATAAAAAATAAAATGTCACTGCTGCTCAAGGCTCAAGTTCAATACTTTTGCTGACGTCAGAAAGTATTTTCTCGCAAATCGTCCTTTGTTGCTTAAGTCGTCTTGATTTATTATGGGTGGGAGGTTGGAAGGAAACAAAATCTTTTCTCACTACACTTGAATTTGAAAGATAACTAGTAAAGATAGTTGACATTGAATTGAATTAAAAGTTATTTTTTGGTTTTAATTTTTATTCAATGCATATAATTACATTGTAAAATTGTAAAAAGCCCGAAACATGGTATGTAGTTCCAAACCAGTTATCAACTTCGCACGCCTGCTTGGGCCAAGGAAGCCCGGCTGGTAAAATTGATTGATTAATATTGAAGTTTAGTAGAAAGAGTAAGTACGTTAAAAAGAAACTTCATTCACAGCGAGCTGTCTAATCAGGATTCTAAAAACTGTTACCGCATTGTGTTATTTTCTTTAATGCTGCCTTTTTCCTTTCAATGAATTTTGGCTTGGTGGCTTTTGTTGTAAGCTGTGACTAATGACTAAATTAAGGCTTACTGCTAAAATTGGAATTTCCGAGTATCAATGTCAATGAAGTTTATGGCTTTGCAATTTTATTTAATATCCAATATCAAGTGCGATTTTATCAATTACATGTTACTCACGTCACGGGGCGAGACAAAGGATGTACTAGTAGGTACCTACACTGCAAAAAACAATCCTAGTAACAGAGAAGCCTAAAAGCATTTGGAACTCATTTGGAACGCATTATAAACCTTATTTATAATGTTTCACGTTTAATGGTTTTTGGTAGTGTGTACCTATGTATGTGTATAAGGAGCGTCACTATTATTATTGGTGACTTTTTTATCGAGATCGGAAAATGTGGTCGTGCGATAATAAAACGCCATCATTCTGCAATTGTTCGTGTCATTCGTGTGGTACGATAGATTCAAGTAATTTTCATTTCTGCTCCCTGACTTTAATATTGTGAGTGTTTTCAAAATGTGGAAAAGTATTTGCATTGTTTTGTGTTTGACACAACTTGCTGTTAATGAAGTTCAAGGGATTCGATACCAACCAAATGGTAGTGAGAACCGTGGCAGAAGTATGCATTTAAACTGAGTAACTGAAAAAATGTAAATAAATCAATTATTATTAGTAAAAAAAATTACCAAAGATTCTAATATTTTTCTATTTACAGATGCACCTTCCTGTGCAGCCACTCTTTGCCCTGCAGACACTTACTGTGAATTACAACAAGTCCAATGCTTCCGAGCTCCATGCTATCCAGTGCCTACATGCAAACCCAATCCACGTAAGTCCCTTTAAATCTAGCTTGAATCACAAAATAAGATTTACATTGTTAATTAGCACGACAGTCATAAAATTATTCAAGTATTTATTTTTAAAAAACTAACCGCTTCCAAAAGAAATATGAAACTAAATTTAACTAAATGTAGGTAGGTTCTTAAGAAACAATTTAAAATTGAATTATTTCCCTTAGAGCCGACACTAACTTGTGCGAACGTGCGCTGTAGATCGGGATATGACTGTGTTATGCAGCAAGTACAATGTATTAAGGCTCCATGTCCACCCGTCCCTCAATGTGTTCCCAATGGAAACTGATGCGATTAAAAACCAAAAATGTGATATTTGAAAAAATATTTACAATATCCACTTCTCTGGTACTGACCCCAAGAACCTACACACTTAAAATTATGGCTATTCGAAATTTACACTTACATTTTTCCAATAAAATTCTACTAAAAATTTAATTTTGTTTCAAAGATTTAATTCTTAGTACTAGACTGACTTGGTTTTATTTGACTAAGGGATATCAATAAAAAATAAAATTATATGCATAATTTAACTTTTTTAAATACCATTAATACGCACTAAAATATCGTTGTGTGAGCTGTAATGTAATGCGACCATGACCATACATACGTCATATGTAGTGAACTTAAATGTGAACGTAACGAATTGTGAAACATAATTTAGGCATGGATTACATATTTAAGGTGTTTTTAATGCATTAGTATCCGGGCAATATTAAAAGCCCGCATTCGTGAAATGTTGCTGATAAGAAGAATAACTTCGACCAATGAGTTCATATTATACCTCACTTCAAGATATTTTAATACAAAACACTGACATCAGTAAATCATGGTTTACAGCAAAAATTAAGCAACATAGTCTATATAGATTTATATTCCAAACATTAAATTTGTAAGAATGTATGGTGATAACAAAGTAACGTCTTGAAGCAACTGGCTAGCAATAGCTATCGCAAACATTTATCATGTCCCACCAAACCACCTGAAAAAGTAATTGTATCAATACCGTCTAATACTTTGTTGCAAACGTCGCACAAACTTTCTTCTTCTGTGGCAAATCCAAAGTTGTTTACCATTTCCTCAATTTTCGTGTCAAGATAAACTCGTGAAGATAGAGCTTTAATCATTTGAGTTCGTCGCCGCTGTAAAATATCAAAGAAAATGTTATTCATGTTTGAAAATACATGCATCTTATTAGGCAGCGGCAGCCAGACTGTTTCACTATTAAATATACTTCACCATATCATTATTTATTTTTATAATACGCTGTTAAAATAAACTTAAGCGTTACCGTATGCAAAGCAATCCGCGTCGCCTGCTGTAGGACACCAGCTATGGTGGAGAGCGGTATTTCATCTGGTAATAACGACATCACGGCCATTAGGTCAAAATCCTGCACGAAATCCGACAGAACGGCAACTAGATTTTCAGAATCCTGCTTCTCCGAAGATATACTGCATTGGCATTCGAATAAATCATTATATATTCCTGCACTTTATTATTATAAAAAAAGACTTCAAGTTCCAAAAGTGCGGTGACAGCTAACTATATTTCCAACAGATAATAAAAATTACTTACTTGATATACAAGCGTAAAAGCTCGAGATATGCTCTTCGTTTATCGTTGACGTTCCCCAGCTTCCTGCAATATTCTCTGGCTAGACTGTGATCATTCAGCTCCCGGGTCATAACGATCAGTGCATGTGCATGATCACCAGCCTGCCACAAAATAATCTGTTATCTACGTACACCAACTTTACAAAAGCTTACTCCTAGAATTTGTATTTCTTCCGCGAAAACGTAAAATAATTTTTTAAAACAAGACACGGCATACCTTTCCATGAAGAATGGCCAGCTCTTGCCTTAATGTAGTATTCTTAAGCTTTCCAATGAGAAATTGATATCGCAAATGATTCGACTCAACAATTAACTGTAGTAATTTTTCCCTCGTACTTCGAAACTCACTCCCACCTGAACTGGCTCCGGATTTGGACTCTAAAATCCTTTCAATGTATAACGTGGCGAGGTAGGTGTGTATTTCCGTATCCTCCACTTTCTTTTCATGAATCACATGCTCTAAATAGTCAATGCAAAGATCTGCGAAGGAATGTAACTTTTCTGCCACTTGTAATGGTTGGAAATGTTCACTAATAGGCTTCCTTTTCAAAACTTCAACAGATTGCATGGAGTCAATTTTTTGTAGCCTAAAGAAGTACATCCAAACTACGGCTGGATCATTGCAGCTGGCAGATTAATTAAATACAAAATAAATCAATCACGTAAGGTGAACAGTTTCCGAATTCAAACAAAGTAACAGTAAATATAATTAGCAGACACTTACTCCACTAAAATATCCACGATTAATCCTACGACATCAGACACATCGTCACCGTCGGAAGAAAGATCCCCGCTGGCCAATTTAAGCCAAATGTCTAAGCTTTTCTCAACATTTCCAAGCGCTCGATACAAAAAACCTGACTGACTATACAATTTTAGAGCATTAAAATATTCTAAAATATCCAAAAAATCGGCGTTGATAGAAGATGCTTTTCGTAGCAGTTGTTTGTACTTCACTGGGTCAAATCTTGCTGTAAGTTTTAGAAGACTAGTAGAAATGTCCTAGAATAATAGACATGTTTAAAATTAGGATACTATTCCTCCACTACACTATTTAATAGTCGGCTTCGTGTTTGGTTTAGTCTGTTTGATTTACCTGCGAAGTGTGGGATAAATCATTCTCAAGTAATAATTCAATAACAAACTGTGTTATTTCTCTAAGCGTGGAACTGTCCTCTTTTGTAATGTCACTGATATCAGAAAAACGATGTAGCGGTGGCAAGCTTTGGGTGAATGTTGAACTCCCGGGTAAAACGTTTTTATAGAGTAACAGTATCTGTTAAAACAATAAAAATTGCAGTTTGGATCTGATAATCATTGAACAATATCACTTGAATCTGTACTATCTGGATGTGTTGGATTATTAATTACCTCTCTCAAATCTACGGCCCCTCCAATTATTGAATTTCTTGCTGACTCATAATCAAACGCGGCCAAATAGGTAAACGCCGCTTTTCTATGTATTTTGGATGCAAGATATTGCTGACTTTCTGGTCCAGCGTTTTGGAGTAGATTAAATGCTTTCGAGATATCGTCCGTTGCTAAAAGAGACTAACAAACAACGGAACACAGATCAGCAATAAATTAGATAAGTAGGCATACACCATTTTAGCAAACAAATATTTGAAAACTGCTAAAACGATATGAATACGACACCTCAACTTGGTCCTCAACAGAAATAGCGTTAAACTTATACAATGTTGAGCCAGTCCACGCATAAAGATTTCCTTCAATTACTTGTAAAGACTTGGCATTCGGAAGTCTCACAGAAGCGCAATGTGATGGGTCAATCAGACTGTAACGTACAAAATCGAATTATAAATAATACCGCTCACAAGTAATGTATGTACGTTACTGTATCCTACCGTTTTTATATTTTGAAATTTTGATCTTTGAATGAATCAATTCCAATGCAATGTAGAAGGTGACACAAAATGACGAATTTGAATTTTTTACCTATGCACATAAATGGAATCGCTACAAGCAGCAACAACGTTAAAGTTGTGAACAGCAACTTGATTTACTTTATCGGGCCAAACAATCGGTGGCCGTTCCGATGTTCCTGCTGACGTGACAAAGACTCCAAGTGACCCCGGTCCCAACACTAAAAATTCTTCCTGGAAATATCAAGTTACCAATGTCTTAACAGCTAAGCAGGAATCATCATAGATTACTCGAAATTAAGATTACTAATAGTAGTGTCCATTCATTGCGTGTGTGTGTGTGTGTGAATTTAATTTAATCGACCTACCTTTTTGACATGCACAACTTTAGCGTGAACTTCCCTTGAATCAAAATCACAGAGTTTTTGAACTGACTTTTTCGAGGAATTGGCGTTGACCATGACATAATGCCCGACGGCCAGGGCAGCACAGATCAAGCCGGACTCAACGCTTATAGAAAGTGCTAAGGACTCAACGTTTATTTCTCGGACTAACTTAAAGCCATCGGATGATACATGACAAATGAAGATCGACGTTTTGCGACTGAAGCATAGCTGTGAAATATTTCAATAGTTTTTATTTGAAAGTGCACACATAGGACAATATACAATTTTTGTTTATTCATCGATTTATACATAAATTACTGAATAACTACGAATTAATTGTTATTGTAAAAGTTCTGGGTAACCGAAAAATCCGACCTACCCCATTACGTTTCGAGGGTATTCCTACCTACATGATAAATGATACATACCTATGTGGGTAATAAATTAGAATTAAATACAAATGTATATTATGTACCCATGCTTGTAGATTTATGCATAAGCGCACCCTTAAAAAATGCCTGCATAGGAGCCTTGGCCTTGCGTCATCTACGTGTATAGTTAAATATTGCTTGATGTATTTCCTCTACTGATATAACCAACTGTCTAGTGAAGAATTAGTAGATGAAAATAGGTACAGCAAAAAGGTTGTTAAGTCCTACAAAATTCAGAGTTTTTTCAGAGATAGCGATGTCTTTTTCTTTTACTATTAGCTGAAAGCTTTCATGGGAGTATAAATAATATGGCGATGATAGTGAGTAGCATAACCAGAAACAATGAATATTGTTATAACAAATCACATAATCAGCTTCAGTGTGATTGCAGGAACTAAATACAAGGAGGTGCACAGAGGATGCTCCAGCTCACTGTCTGAACCTAAGTATGGCACATATGACCGCAGCCAACGGGACACTCTTTATGCTTCGCGAACCATGACCTAAGATGAGCCACGTGACCCCCGTGTCCACAACCCTGACACCAAGACATGAGGCCTGACACCGTGCCATGACACACACCGCACCTTGCAGCAGTCTTTCTACATCTCTCGCAATAATTTCCGGCTCGGAGACTTATCGGCTTCCCACACTGTCCACAGCACACCAAATACGAAGTACTCTGCTGTGACAAATGCCCCAACACTCCACACTGCTTGATCACTAAGGCTGCTTGGGCGTACAGCCTGTACCGTTGAAGTAACTCCACGTAGCCCCAGCACCAGGACTCCAATAGTGCGGGATCGACTGGTAATTTGTCCAAGGGAGACAAAACTAACCAGACACAAACCGACGTTTGCACATCCCCTTGCTTCGCGTGATAGAATAAAGCTTCCATCAAGGCGTCTGTGAAGTCTAGTGAAGGCACAGGTTCCACGTTGGTAACTGTCAATTGACTTGTTCGATTTTCGATTGCAACAGTTTCTACAGTTTCTTCGGTGTCACGGGGGGAACAATCTTCAAGATGAATTGGAGGGGAGGATCCTTCTCTGATTTCATGTCGCAACTGAAAGGCTTCCGCTGGTAGTATCTGCCAATCTTGCTGAACTTGGAAGTCGTAGGTGGGTCCTTGTGGAATAAACATACTACGATTTAAATGGAGACCCGAAGCTATTTCAGCCAAAAAGTCCTGCTTTTCAGTTTCGGAACTAGAATTGTTGTTTACGTCATCATCTGAATCATTGTGTTCCTCATTTTCGTCTTTTGGGGGTGTGGTCAAAACGGGATCTACTGCTTGGGAAATCTGTGATGCTTCTGTAGATACAGTTGAGTTGAACAATTTTGCCAGCTCCCAAGTCATTGCAACTTGTGGTAGATTCAAGGAACAAGCCACCTGAGCGTTGTTCTCGCACATCTCCGGAATGCTCTTCCCCCAAAGGATGTACTTGGAAGCACAGTCCACATGAAAAGAGTCGGTTATAAGCTTGGCAACTTCGAAGGCAAAAAACTGGCTTTCGGCCAGATGAAAGAGTTCATCGAGGGATTCGGACTTTTTGAAAATTGGAAACCGTGAAACACTGTTCGTTTCAACTTGATTTGTTTGATTTATTTGATGGGAGCTGACAGCTTGTGCTACTTCGCCGCGTCTGATGTTCAATGCCAGTGCTTGAGGTATTGCTTTACTAGCTGGACGAGAAGCATCACTGAAGACGTGCTGCCATACAGTACAATCCTTGGAGGTGGAAATAAAGACATGCGGACTATTTCTCCATGCTATTCCTGTGGCAACATCTTTATGCTTTTCGAATGCAGCAAATGGGACAAAAGGTCTTCTGACATCCCAGATGCACACAGAAGCATCCACCACAAGAGACGTACTGCCAATGTGATTCTTTCTCTGCGGTCTCCACTTGATACGACCAACGGAAGCCACAGTTTGTATGGTGTGGTCTAAAGTTGCAACATTGGTCACTGTCCAAACTTTTATGGCTCGATCCCTGCCACCAGTTGCCAGAACATTTGGTAAATCGGGATGCCAATCACAGCTAAATACGGGACCGTAGTGAGCTGTAAAGGTTAAGTATGGTCTTTCTCCTTTTCTAAAATCCCACAATTGAACTGAACCATTTTCACTGACCGATGTAAAGGAAGACGCACTTTTAGGTACAAACTGAATGTCCCTCACACTTTCGGAGTTACTTGTAAAAGTCATGCGAGCGTCCTTACTTCGCAAATCAAAGAATTTGACAGTTCCATCTTGACTTCCAGACAGTAGCACGTGGGGATCGACAGGGTGGAAAATCACTTTGTGGACTGTTCTCTGATGATCCGCAAATACGTGCTCTTGTTTCGCTCTAGTATTTTTCGAGAGATTCCATAGTACAACAGCCCCATTGGTTGCACCAGTTGCTATTAGATTTTCATCCAAGTAGCTCCACGTCACGTCGTTGCAAGAATAATTTAAATTCAAATTTTTCCCAACTCGAAGGTTTACTTTTTCGACAAATGCATCTTCTTCAATCGACAATATTTTAAAAACATTTCGACCAGCCACAACTACATGCGAATTGTCTTTAGACAGAGATAGTGCGTTTGCGGGCCCATCTCCAAGCGCGAATTTCATAGAACTAGTTGTGTCATTGTCCCGCTGCATGTTGTCTATATCACCTACGAGTAATGTAAGCTAGCTTATTAAATTCTAAAATCACATTTGTATTCTAACAAAAATCTAAACTCGAACATGCAATAGGTGTAATACCTACGTCCAAATATCTAAATTTCCAATTTCAATGCAATACCTGCGTTATAATTCAATTTTGAATTTAACAACATTAGTTCATACAACTATTTCTAGTGTCAAACCACTAAACCGTAACACCTATATGAGTAATTTGTATCCTATCAATACACGTGTTTTTTTACCTCCACAATAAAGGGATCACCGCTAACTGGATTTTCATCAACTGACACAGCAGTAACGTTTCCGGCGTTGTTGTTTCCTTTAACTTCTAAAGTCTGCAAGTCGTACAAAGCTAAGGTTCCACCGGACAGTATAATCAAGCTGTCTAGAGCTGATGCGGACCGGATATAAATGATTGGTTGTCCCTGACCCTGTTTAGCATAAAAAATCCTTTCAAAACTACTCATAAGCTTAGCAAGACTCCTAAGTTAGCAAAAGATTCAATTAGAACGTCCACGACCATACCTTGCCAAGAGCTGTAGATCTGACTTTCGAGTACCTAGTTTCGTCTTCGGTAATGAAGTATTCAAAGAACAACCTACGATGATTAATATTAAAAACATATCACTGCTTTAACACTGTCTATATTAATTTAATTGAGTACCCATATACATAATTATGCCACATGGCATACAGTACTTCAATATATTATTCAAAAGCTTAATTTACTTACCCTTCTAGCGTTCCTACAAAAAGTCGACTATTGCAGCACTCGATACAGGTAATCTATAAACAAGAAAATGGACTAAATAAATTAGATACTTACGTAAACAAAAGACAAAAGACTACTACACGACTAACTAACAAAATAAACGCTTCTTTTATTATTTATTAGAAGTTGTGTTCGCCGTGTATTGTACATCCATATGTACCCTATTCAAAGTTCTATATTTTTGATATTATGCGTCTTACCTTCACCGGCAAACCATTATTATCTAAATTGTCAATGACGTTTAGAGGATTGTATATTTTGATATCTTCCATCTATCTATCAATCTATAACTACACAGAATAATGCAGGTCGATAGATTTAATTCTAATGTATTGCTGTGTATTTGTAAGCTAGCACAAATACATACAGTCAGTGATGTTGAAAACACCAAGTTCCAAAAACAATATTTGTATGAAATAAGTGGGGTATAACAGCAAGATTTCCAGAAATAAAAACAAAATAACTGGAACTACATCATTCGGATCAAAATTCCGAGTATTCCAAAAGAATGAATGAATAAAAAGGCGTTGTATTGTTTTGCTCTTATTTTGCTAGATTTACTCGCAAATGTCTCTAAAAGTCGAAGTCGAAGCTCCGTAGTATTCTGTGCTCTTTTGTAATTGCCGGACAGAGATTCTCTGATTCTGACTGTGTCTCTGTGTGGGCGTTGTAGTAGCCGTCCCGTCCTCTGGGCTTAACGTAGTTAATGAGATCGAGTACCTATATTGCCGGCTAACTTTTATTTTTATTAACTTTGGCTTGCGATTTTGAATGTTGTTTACCAAATTATTAAATAACGTATTATATTTTATTTCTTATTTTATATTTCGCATGTATGTACTAAAAAGCTTAGCATATGAATTTAATTTAAAAGGCTACAATTTGCCATTTAATGTAGTACTATGTCATTTGAATTAGGTAGTTAACGTTAACGTACTTACTAACTGATACTGATAATTTTATTATATTATTTTTTGTCTCTTCATTGAATTTCGAGACGGTCTGGACTCTCTGGACCACAGACTTTTTTAAAAGGATTTATAATGAAATGAGTAATTTAGATAGTAATTTATATCTAGGTACCTAGTTTTACATCTTTTTTCTAATGGCAATTTCTGGTTCTGACCCTTTTGAAAAAGGTGATTTCTAGTTTTTAATGTTCTTGAAAATGAAAATGTTGAGTATGTAGATACTTACTAGTTTTGATTTCGGCTGATCAGAAAAAAATAATTTAATTTCGTAGCATAAATACTTTTGTAAAGCATTCTTTCCATGGTTTCCAAGAAGTTCAAAGACCTTTGTAAATTAAATAGCAAATTAAAACAAACAAAACTAATTAAACGTAAACGCAAACTACTAAACAATTTTTTAATTTTAATTATTTAATTTTAACTAACCACTAGCTAGCTTGCAGCTTGTAATAATTGTGTATCGCCTAGCCATCCTTGCGTAGTTTTTACTTGGAAACTCGAAACGAATCTCACTGATTCACTGCTGCTGGAAGGAATGATGAAATTCTTCGCTTTGGCCACTTATTACGCTTTAAAAGACTGAAAAGTCAGTGCGAGTGAGTGTGAAGAGTGGAACTACGAAAGATCGAACGTCTCCAAAGTACTAGAAAATTCTATCGTTTACAAAGTAAAGTCGTAATTCGTAATAAATTATAATTTACTTTACAATCAGCTAACAACATAACTAGTAGGAGTAAGTGCACAATACACAATACATCTCGCTTTCTCACTCACTTTAGTGTTGTTGTGTTAGTTTTTTTTACAACTGTCTGAACCTGTTAACCTGTAACTGTTTGTCTGTACGATTTAGCGAATAAACTGAATAATCAGTAGCAATTAGCAATTGAAGTAGTATAAATCTCTAAATTGAAAAGAAATCCCCCACCCCACCATCAACCTTTGCGACACAAATAACAACCTAAGTATCTACTGTTAATTTTTTTTAAAGATTGTAGCTAACCTCATCTCATCTCTCGGGTCTCAGTTTAGTTCAGTAAAGTCAAACGTTCAGTTTCAGCAGACTGTCGAAAGTCGAAACTCGAAACGCACGACAACGACAACTAATTAGAGCCAGCCAGAACTATCGTTGGGATTAAGTTGAACGTAAGTTACTTTCAACTTTTGTCATTTTTGTCTGTTTACCTATGTCTTGCGTCTTGATTCTTGATATATAACGGCGAACCATTGTTAAAGTCGTCGTGCAAGCAAAATAAATGGTAAATGATGCACATTCAGCATTGGGATGGTTAAGCAAATTGGTGGGTATAAACGAACTCTTAAAAGCGGAATGATGCATATCCATGGGTGTAGTTTGGATGTACCTACATCGATTTGCTTCTTGAGCGACGACATGTATATACATAGGTACATGTTTCATAACCACACCAGTGTGGCTGAGTGGTGGATGGTTCCACGTCCTCAATGTGGCTACTGTGGGGTACAGCGGTTCAAT
>JAQFZC010004173.1:0-16767 GCA_034695205.1 Dicyrtoma fusca | reverse complement strand
TAAGTAACATTTCAAACAGTCAAAAAACTAATAATTAACATTTTTTAAAGGTGTCCAATTAGATTTTACCGTTTTGAAAAGGTAAGGTTAAAAGATAAAGGTTTGTCTAATAAATAAATTGTAATAATTGCAATCTTATTTTAATTAAAAAAAAAAATAAGCCAGGTAATACCGTAATAAAGTGAATGTTATGATCTCAATGGTACGAAGGCTGGAATTTCAAACTCCAATTCACTCGACGGCTCAACGTATTCGGAACGGGTCTGCTGAACATTAGTTTTTTTTTTATTTCAGTGACTCACGGAACAGAGACGGAGCATCACGAGTTGTTGTTTCTCTCGCACAATTAGTCTGCTCATAATTAGAACAACTAATTTTATTAGTTATTAGTGACCTAGCATTAGAATTTTAATATTACTGAATTCAGTATTGTTTGCCGGACAAGGTAGTGTACTGATTTAGATGTCAATCTCCTTGATTCAGGCATCATTAAGGTAAGTTGTAAGTTTTGTTGTTTTGGTTTTTATTTCATGGCCATTATTGGCCATTTTTTATACTCTTCTTGCTAGTCCTGCTTCAACTCGCTTTTGAACTAGGACCTAGTTATGTTAAGTGTTCCTTGCTTTTTCGTTTACTTTTGGTTTACCAGAAAATTGGCAGAAATAGAGTGTGTAGTGTAGTGTATGGTGAATGTCTAAAAATAATCGCATTGAACATTGATGATTGACTGACTTTGTTGTGTTCTATTCAATGATTATTTGCATTCGCCAGGAAAAGTGTAATGTATTTAAACGAGCCCCAAGAATTTGGACTTTAATAAAATACTTAATTTTTTTGGGCATAATTATCATATTTTATAATTATATATTGTAGATCTGAGTTGACATCCACCTCGTCGTACTTACGTTACGTTCAACGTTGGTTGTTGGCCGGTACGGATAGCTGGCTATCAAGATCTGCGTTTTTTTTAGCGTTTATTGATGCGATGCTGCTATTAGGTTTTGTAGATACAAATAATAAATGCAAATAAATTCGCATCGGTTGTAAATAAACGTTTTGGTATTTCAGTTCTGCGCGTTCAGCATTTAACTTTGTATAATGTATAATAAATATTCAAGTTTTAAGCCAAATAAGTCACCATGTTCAATGTTCTGTTGTCTGTCAATTTTCCTGGAATAATAAAGTAGTGATATGGATGGTGATTGTTTTACAATAGACTTCAGAGTTGTGACTTGTGATTTTAACAGATTCCGTCAGTTTTGGGCGTGAGTGGATTGGATGCTGGTGTAGTACTACCATAATAGTCGCCTGCAATCAGACTGGAGTCGAAGACAGCATCGAAAAGACAAGGGAGCTGGGACTAAAATGTCACAAGTGAATAGTTTTCGTGAGGTGGTGGGTCCAGACGGCGAGATTACGTATGAGTTTTGTTCAGATGTGGGCGAATCCACGGAATCCTCCGAGGATGAAGACTATGTTCCTCCCGTAGCTCAGTTAGCTCGACGAAATGCGATACCAAATCTTGATACGGCCACAGACTGGGCCGAGAGTTTAATAGTCAGAGTACCTGGATCAGGACCATCCCTTGAAGATGACAGTAGCTCTTCCGGTTCAAATTCTACTAATCCGTCGGTGGAATTTGTACCTGGACCGGGGGAACAGGAAGAACACGTCACTTTTAATGATTCCCCTCGTTCTCCGGATCATTTAAGGGAAAGTCCACAAAGACCTGGACCCAGCTCTAGAAGCTCGCCTGCTACACCAGGTCCTTCAGTGAGTAGATTAGCACTAGAAATGCTTGCTCGAAGTCAGACCGAGACTATCGAAGACGCTGACGAAGAGGAAATGCCGACATTGATGACCAGCTGGATGGATGATGATTCGGACGTTTCAATTTCCTCGGTAGAATCGGTTTCTTCAGTGTCACCACCCTTACTTACGCGTCCAGCCCTCAGGTTAGTTCAGTTCATAAACCATTTTAAAATGTTAATTTAGAAAATGGAAATCAAAAGAGAGTTGTAAGTTGAATCCTTTGTAAATGAAGCCTACAATTTTTACGCTTTCAAAACCGATTTGACTTTTCGGTTGTTGAAAAATGTTAGTTGATGCTTAGGTCGTTTGTTGTGTGTCATTTTTACAGGGATCTTGAAAGTGCACCCAGGCCACGGAAAGGAAAGCTGGGAGCCTGTCACCTGTCGATACATCATTGGACATCTGGGTTGTAGATTCCACATTTTTATGCAGATTTAACATTTTTGCATTGAATCTATATAAAACGGTTGAATCTACAACCCAAATTCAATGGTGAATCTACAGGCTCCAAACTTTCCTTTCCTTGGGTGCACTTTGAAGAGCCCTGCATTTTTAAAAGGCGTACATTTAATTATATGGTATGTTTGATGAAACAAAGAGCAAAAGAAAATGTAATGTGGTTGTACGTAAGTTCTTCTTGGGCTATACTTTGTCATGAATTAGAAACGTAAAAATAGTGTAAATATTTAATTTTTTTTATTCGTAAAGACGAAAAAAAGCTAGCCGGAGGCCTGGAGTAAAGCGTCGTCGAAAAGCCAAAGCTAAGCCTAAACCAAAAGCAAAGCCAACAGTTATAACTCCACCAATAGAGCTTCCACCCGCTACAATCTATCAGGACGTTGATTGTCTTGGTACAATGGCCCAATACAAGAAAAGTTTTCGGTCCATCAAAGTGTGTGTTCCATCCTTAACAGCTCATGAGCAATCCAACTCACCCTCTTCTGCATTTGCATCTGTATCTTCAGAACCCAAATTTAACAAAGAAAAGGACATGCAAAAAGCTTACAAAATTGGGGAAATTGAAATGATGATGACAGGGGAGCTCGTGTCCAGCAGCAGCTTTGATCACACTACAGTATGGCAAAAATTCCCCGGTTTTGCTTCCCTTCAGTTTTCTGTAAACTCTCAAACTGTAGTACTTATGAAACGAGAGAAGCATCTTTCAATTGAGGAGTCTGCTGCTGTTGGCCCTCCCAGGGGACAGATCTTAAAGTATAGAAATAGGAAATTCAACTATGTTTATGTGGAGCATTACTACATGCCATTTGAAGTGGGGGGAACTATTCCGGTGGAGACGTTGAAAGGTGATTGACATTGTGATGATGATTATTCATTGTAAAACTTGATTCTTATATATTTTTAGTGTTTGTAGTTTTATTGCGATTCGTTCTTAGCTGTCGGTAGATAATATTTCTTAAATTTGGTTCACAGGCCTCCAAAGTCAAGCTGTTCGTGTAGATTTTGTTAGATATGAAGCGGAGTCATGTCGTATGCATTTGAATGTAATGATTCTAGAGTCTGCAATACTTGGAGCTCACGATATGAATTCTATTCCTGCCCCCCTAGCAAGTCACCGGAAAAATATAATGAGTTCTTTTTTTGGAATTGAGCCCATTGAAAGTATGTTAATAATTAAAAACAGATAGTCGCTAGTTTTGTTCAGATTCATGTTGCCACATAATGGAGTGCAATATTTTTTTTAATAACTTAGAAATCAAGCCTCAAGAGAAAGAAGACATAGAATGGTTCTATGGCCAAGTTCAAAAATATCACAAAACTGAAATCTTGCCTCCTCCACTACGCTCGCTTCAACACGAAAGTATGAATCCAACTCTACGTGATTATCAAAAAGATGCCGTGCGTTGGATGTTGCACAAAGAAGGGGCTCTCAGTGGTCCTTCCTCAAACTCCAATTCCAGTATTGCTGAAAACTTCGGGAATAAAATGTCTATCCCAGTTGAATTGATAGATGTGACTGAGCCAGAAGACTCGCCGCAGTACAGGAGACCCGCCTTCTACAATCCCTACATTGGCTACACGTCCTGGGATCGCCCGGAAATCTCTGTTGCTCAAAGTGGTGGTATTCTTGCGGATGAAATGGGTCTGGGGAAAACTGTGGAAGTACTTGCTCTTATTCTGCTCAATCCTTGCCCGGATTTCAAAGAAGAAAAGGATAGTATTGATGATGACCAAGGCGCTACGAGCCAAAGTGAAAATGACCGTGATACTGAATCGGATTCCGAATCAGATCCAGACTTCGTCCCTTGTACTACTAAAAAGTCAAAAGTGAAAGCTAGATCCTCTTTCAATTCTGGTAGTAGCCAGTCTGAAAGTGATAATGCTACTGTTTCCGATTCGGATTCTGATAATTTTTTACCGTCATCCAAGAACAAAAGAAAAAAAACCGTTTCCACCAAAAGTCGCGCAGCGAAGAAAGCCAAGCGCGATAAAAAGCAATTAAAAGTTAAACCAAAGACAGAGGCAAAGAAGAAAAAACTGACTACGAAAACCCGAAGGCGGGCAATCTCACCATGTGAATTCCAAGCACATAATTTTGATGGCGAAAGTCAAGCTCAAGCTGGTTCTAGCAATGCAATAGGTGAAGGATCTCAGTCTACTGCTAAAGTGAAGACAGGTGACGACAGTGACAAAAATCTCAGCAATAAGTCCTCCGTGAAATCCAAAAGACTGATGATAGAAAGTTCTGACGAAGAGGAAAGTAAATGCGCGTCTCAGGGTGTCAAAGGTCAGCCCAAAAATAAGCTTACAGCCCCAATACCAGCTAAAAAACGGAAACGTGGAAAATCAAGTAGTGACTGCACTAATGAGCAAGAACCTGAAAAACCGAAAAAAGAGAGCACGTATAGCAAAATTAAAGGTTTATATGAAGCTGCGTTGAATGAGTACAAAGCATCGCCCGTCGTTCGTCCAAAATTTCATGGAACTTTCTTTGATACGTATATCAATGCGAAGGCACGGTTTGAGTGCATATGTGGGGATGGAATGACGGACAGAAGAAAGGTTAGTTTTTATAGTTCGAAACTTATTCAAAATTTAAGTTGCCCCTTTGCAATATTGTTACTTTTTCAGTCAGTTTATGAATATGTATAATTAATTTGGTTACAGATTGTTTCTTGCACACACTGCTTGAGCTCGCAACATGCAGACTGTGTTGGCTTTGAGATTCGTGGGAAGCAAAGTCTCAAAACGTATATGTGTCCACATTGTCAATTTGCTGCTGTAAGTTAGGTTTAATAGTATTGTATTATTTTACTTTCGAAATTTTTTCACTTGAAGGGTCATATCGAGGATTTATAAATTAATATGCGATACCCTTTGTTGTAGCCTCCTATCGCCAGCAAAGCCACATTAATTGTGACTCCGACTACTATCAGCCACCAGTGGATTAAAGAAATTCAGCGACATGTCAAGAATAAGCATTTAAATATCCTATACTACAAGTAATTAATTCCATTTTCTTACAAGTTTAAGTCGTTTATCTGTAACAAGAAACTAATCCTTATTTTTTTGAACGCTGCGTTGGCTTGGGCATGGTGTTTAACTTATTTTTTTTCTTCAGGGGTGTGAATAAACACGGATATATGTCGCCACATAAACTCGCACTGTACGATTTGGTCATCACAACTTACTCTGTCCTCTCAGCAGACTTAAATCATGCAAACCTTTCCCATACAAATAGCGATGAGGGGATGAAGTTTAGAAATGCCAAGAAATACATGACGATACCTTCTTCGCTTGGAACTGTTCGCTGGTGGCGAGTTTGCTTAGACGAAGCTCAGATGGTGGAGGGAGTGGCTTCAAAAATGGCTGAAATGGCAACTCAGATTCAAGCTGTTCATCGGTGGTGTGTAACTGGAACTCCTCTTAACAAGGGTTTGCAAGGTTCGTATAGATGTTTAATTAATTTTTCAGAATTGTATTGTACTGAATGTAATTACATTTTATGGGCGTAGTACGTATTATTATTGTGAATGTTAATGTTATTATTACCAAGTTATCTACATTTCAGTTGAAAGTATAAAGCATAATTCTTTTGTTTGTAGATCTGTTCGGCTTGATATCGTTCCTAGGTATTTCCCCAGTTTGTCATGAGTTTTGGTGGGAATATCTCATTCGGGTCCCTTTCTTTAAAAAAGATACATCTCTGTTGTTTGAGTTTTTTGGGCAATTAATTTGGCGCACGGGGAAGCCAAGTGTGCTTAATCAGGTAGATTTCGTAATTTTCTAAGTGTATGTTTTATAAGTTGTATAAAACAGTAAAATCACTATATTATAATGTGAATGTGTTTGAAGTTCATAAATTAAATGCTTTTTTATTGTGTTCTCAGCTTGGAATTCCACCTCAAAAGGAAATTTGTCACTGGCTCCAATTTTCACCCGTAGAAGCTCATTTCTATAAAAGGCAGCATGAAATTTGCTCATCGAAAATCATTGCCAAAATAGCAAGGCTAAAGCAGATCAATGATGATTCTGTTTTACAAAGCAGGTTGTCTTCACTGGATCGTCAAACTCTACATTCGGTATGGTCCCAAATTTGAACTTGAACGTAAAAAATGTGAGGCTGTAATTTTGTTGTGAATTAGTGGTTTTTTTAACATGAATCTTATATCATTTTTCAGATACTTCACCCATTTTTAGAGCTACGCCAAGCCTGTTGTCATCCTCAAATGGTTCGTGGAAACGTCCTGAATTTGCAGAAACTAAAGGGAACTATGAGCATGGAAGATCTTCTCAATCAGCTCATTAAAAAAACTACTTTTCAATGTGCAGAAGATCATCGTCTCATTATTGCAGCTTTGAATGGTATGCTTAATTTGTATATGTAATTCGTTTTCCATCTGGCAATAACGGATTGTATTTGTATTCTGCGTAGTCACTTGTATATCTACTTTGTTTTCATATTGCCATAGTGAAATTAGTTTTACAGTACAACAGTAGTGGTTTTTCTTTTTTGATTTTTAGGATTAGCTGGACTCTTTATAATTTCGAGCCGTTGGGCAGAAGCCTCCGAGAAATACCGGGAAGTTTTGCAGCGCTCTGAAAAATATAATGACAAATTTAAAACGGATTCTTTACAAGTGGGCAATTAAATATTTGTGTAGATAGTTCCCGTATAGTATCAGCTTAAAATTATTAAAATATCATCAGCGAAATTGTTCCATTATTCTATTATTCTTATTGATGTACTTATTTATTACCTTTTAGTTACTTCACGCCCTCGATAACCTTGCAGACCTTCTAGATGGGAATTACCCAGGTGTGGGTTACACTATTGCTGACGACAGACTTCGTCCGCGTGCAGAAGAAATTAGGCACAAATACCTCGAAAAATATGCACTGGCTGTAAAATCAGCAAAAGATACGGTTGACCCTGTGACCATGTCACTAGTGGAATTGATGGAGAATTTCATGTGTACGAAAGACTCGTGGTGGTTCAGCGCACTGCGTCAATCAATCAACGTTAAGAAGGATGAGGATCTCATCGGGAGAATTAAAGATGATCTCTTGTACAAAGCAAAGATTTATAAGAAAAAAGCTACCTATTCCATCGCTAATAGGTAACTGTACTTACAATCGTGTATTACAAAATCGTCCTGCGAAATAAAAACGAAATGTGAAAAGGAAAGGATATTTTAATATTGTATGTGTATGTTTGTGTAGATTTAGAGACGTTAGTGGTCTTCAGCGAATTTTAATCGAAAAAATCCAAGAACTCGAGGAGCTGCGTGACTCTATGCTGGGATCGTTAGACGAATTAATAAACCGGGACTCTTCTACATTCGTTGAGCCAGCCGTCCATTGCCATCTCCGTGGTCAAACTGCAGGGTACTACAACGAGCGGAAGAATGCCGGCGGCTTCCGCTGTCAGCTCTGTGAGAATCATGACCAGTTCATTGAATACGAGGCCCTTCTCTTCAGCACACAAGAGAACGAGAAAATTTCAAGAGTGGGTAGAAATCGTCAAGTGAACAATTTTGCTGGAGACGCGTCCGCGAACTTGACCAGCGAAGAAAAAGCCCTCCTTTTAATGCGGGAGCAGGAGGAACTTTTAGAAACCACCGAGCACGTCAATGTCAATATATTGCTTGACCAGAGGAGGCAAACTTGGGCGGACTCAGACACCGAAAAGATTATCAAAACAATACTAGGCTTTGCCAAATTGAATGGCTGCACTGGGGACGTGATTGGAGATGGGAATAATCACGTGAAACTTTTTGAAACAATGAAAAAGGAATTCCGACTCTTACGCATTCTGTGGCGTCAAATCTTTGATGAGATTTCGGCCATCGATGAGCTAAGTCAAGCCACAACACGCTTGAGAATCCAAGATCCGAATGAACTCATTCCGGATGAGAGGAAAAAGCCAGTTAAGGCGACACTCAAGGCTCTGTCCAGTGGGATTACGGAGAAAGCAGATAAGATAATGAACATCCACGTTCTGCATCGGGGTGAAGTGGATCTGAAGATTGAGCAGATTGAGGGGGACTACGTCATGGGGAAGGATAGCTTAGCGGTTCACATGGGACAAGTCTTGTATTTGGACACTCTCAATAAGAATGGATATGGAAAGAAGGGGGCTTTTAATCAGGATGATTGTCCTATTTGTGCCAATCGACTGGGACATCAGTGGTGCGTCCTTTCATGTGGTCACTCTTTCTGCTCCGAGTGTATTAAAGAACTCTGCTCCAGGAGTAATATTCAAACGCTCCTATGTCCCCTGTGTAGGGCCGCCGTGAAGACTAACAACATCTCGTTCATTGATACTAGAATGTAATTTACCTTGTAATTATTTGCATTTGAATAAAATTTAAATCATTAAACTATTAAAGTTAGAACTGAAAATTCAAATTTATATTTTTGGTATTGTACAGTGAGGAAGAAGAATGGACATCATCAGTTCCGTCTACAAGTGCCGGGCAATCAACCAGTTCCGCCGTTCTTCCCCCCACGAGTCCCGTGGAGGTGAAGGGAAGTCACTCGACCAAGGTGGAGGCGATAGTAGAAACACTCCTTCGTTTGCAAGAGTCGCACCGAGGCGAGAAAGTTTTGATTTTTTCAACGGTGAGAATAGTTAAATGTTAACTTATTTTTCATTATTTGGCAATGTTGGAAAGTGGTTTAAAATTATTGAAAATTAAATATTAATTTTATTTAGTGGACCGATGTACTTGAGATCATTGCAAGGGCTTTGATTGAGAATGACATTCCACACTGTGACCTCATGAATTCAACCAAACACAAGTTTCACGAAACTATCGAACGATTCAAGGTAATCGAGGAGCTCAAAAAGATATATTTTTAGTTATTTCCAGTGGCCAGAAATCTATTAATGTCTTGACCAAGTAAGGGTAACCTAACCTTGGTACCTGCTGATAGCCACCAACGTGCTATTCTAATCAGTTATGCAATGGTTTATATTTAAATGTAGAACCGTGAGGATATTCAAGCTCTATTAATTCCACTCCAGTCTGGTTCGAAAGGTCTGAATTTAATTGAAGCCACTCATGTTTTGCTGGTGGAACCGATTTTTAACCTTGCCAGTGAATTACAAGCGATTGGGAGAGTTCATCGAATTGGACAAACCAAGACTACTTACGTTCATCGATTTTATGTAATTTAACTCTTTCTATACTCTTGATTTGCATTTCGATGATATAGATGTATTTAAAAGTAAAATGCTTGATTTGCTACGTACAAATTATGTACCTTTAGATTCGAAAAACCATTGAGGAGCAGCTGTTTGAAATTTTAAAAACTCATGACGTATCTTCTGACGACGAGGGATTTCTCACTCTAGCAGATTTACAACAGCTTGTTTCTAGTGGAACGGGATATAAGCTTGGCTCTGGATCAGGACTTGGGGTTCCAGCTGGAAATTCATTGGAACAAGAAATTAGTCATGACTTTCTGGGGCCTGAAACTGTGAACTTGGAATAAAATTAAATTGTTAATATTTTATTGCTTTGTTTGCAGATATATTGATAGTTTTGAAAAACTACTACTATTATAAAACATAATATTATTATTCAAGTTAATTATAATAGCTTCTACGTTTTAACTCTAGGTATGATTTTTCTGCCTATAAAAATAATTGTTGTTTATAAATTGTAGCTTGTTGAAGTTGGAATTTTATAGGTGTACCTAGGTCTATAGTTAGGTTTAGTTTTTTTGTTATAGGTTGTAGTTGCTCATCTTTCATTTTGATTGTTCTTTCACTTTGTACGCTGTTATATTAATGTCTAAGTCAGTTTTAGTTGTTTTTTTAGTGTACAGCGTTAGCAATTTGTCCACAGTCTTCGCTTAAGCAGATTATTTACGAATATAGTTTAAACTCATGATTATGATTATGATAATCTCCATTCATTTCATTTCAATTGCTGCTTATTATTTTTACTATAACATGCCAGACTCTAAAATCGAATCAGCTTCAATAGAGACTAATATGTATCTGTGGTAGCAGTTTGTGAATGGGAGGTGTGTAATATACTGAAATCAGTAGGTTAAGTATTTAATTCAGGGTTTTGTATTTAATCAAAGTGTCTTCATTGTGTTCTATTGCTTCAAAAATGCAGCTAAGGTGCTTGCCTTTAAAATACTTCTTTTTAATTCTCTGATGATCGTTTTTATTATTGAGTGATTTCAATGATTTTCTGTAATATTTGATAGTATTACTAGGCTAATATCTAATATGTCTAGTGTAATGACTGCAATAATTTAATGAAGTTAGCACAATTACTTGCCGGTACATTTTATGTGTACTTAAAATTATAAATTTAGTGCTACGTTAACATGATGAGAAGAGCCAGTGCAGTGTTGATACTATTTTCAATGAAGGACTGTGTTAATTAAGCATAATACAAATTTAAATAAATACTTACTTAGGTACTACGATATCAATTCTGGCTTGGAATACATTTTATATTTCATGTTTACGTTTTATTTAGTAACTCCTAATTTTCAATAAATCAAGGAAGAATCATACGTTACCCGAAGTTGTCGGTTTCTAGTTAAAACCATTTTTATTGTTAGTTTCTCGTCAATCTTTTCTGTAATGTACAGTTGCAGTGTTTCTAATTTAATTGGAATTCTATCTTTACTCTACATTTTTATCTTTATGATGTGATCAACCGGTGACCGTCGTTCGACACGGAAAATGATTTTACAGCCTGTTCCCATCAAAATTTGCTGAATAACTAATTTACGATGAGTATGTAGAATGACCTTTCAGCATTTTGTACGGCACATCCGTCGGGGCGTTATTGCTATTAACTACATGTATAATTTATAACTAAATAACACTGCGTAATGTAATTATCACAAAATTAAGTACTGCTTCCTGCCTGAAATAAAGCTGACAAGCACAAATGTTTACCATCTGCATAATTGAGCATGCCACACGTATACTTCCGTCAAAAAATAAATTTGGGACCGTGTAAATCATGTCAATTATTAAAGTCTATAGTTTTAGCAGTTGTACCATACATTCTTAGTACTGCAAATGAGTAAGTCAAACGTTCTCCTGTGCGGACGCGGACACCATTTAAGTCTAATCTACCAGTGCAGTGACTACTGATTAGGCAAAACCTGTGTCGTTATTATGAGGAAATTTAATGGTTCAAAAGTGACCGTAATTTTTGTAGCAATTAGTACCTTCCTGGGACTTGATGTCTTTCTTGGCTTCAGAATTAGTCCAGAGTACTTTCAGCGTTTAAGGTAATAAAATAATGCATAAAATAATGAAATCTTTAGACAGCTAAATGAAACATAAGTAAATATCATTGGCGCAAAAAGTACTCATGTTAAATAGGTAATTGTGCATTTGAAGCAATGATTTTTTCCCCAGCTTTCCAGTAAAATGATCTTTAAAATATTTAAATGATTTTGCTCCTTGTGTTTGTATTCCAGCAAATGCAATACTTCTACATCCAGTCAAATCGAATTTATTCAGTCTATTAAAGTCCTCTGTTGGATTTTGACCTCCCCAGACAATTTCGTTGAAAAAGCTGTTCATGTCAAGAATACCTGGGGGAAGCGATGCAACAAATTACTTTTCATGTCTTCATCCAATGGTACAATTGATAAAACAAATTATTTCCATAGTATTTTTTGAAATACGTAACGCACATGCACTGTGATTGCTCCCAAAAGACACACATCCAGAAGTAATAGCGTTGCCCAATACTGAAGAAGGCAGGGAGTGGCTGTGGGCCAAAACGAAAGCGGCATTTAAATACATTTGGGAAAATCATCGCAACGATGCAGATTGGATTTTAAAAGCGGATGATGACACTTTCGTCATTTTGGAAAATCTTCGACTATTTCTGAGCGAGTACGATGCAGACAGAGCATTGTACTTTGGCTGCAAGTTCATGCTCACCGAGAACTCGATCATCTATGAATACATGTCTGGTGGGGCAGGTAAGGCATCCATCGCCGATCACACACAATCATTATTGAGACGAATAAGCAATTTTTATTCTAATTTTGTTTCCATGAAATTCCCAGGCTACGTTCTGAGCAAAGAAGCTGTTCGACGATTCGTTGAAGAAGGTCTAGGAGACATGAACAATACTAATTGCAGTAGTGATTCGTTGCAGGATGAGGATCTTTCGATGGGTATAATTAAAGATATGTAATAAATAATCTGACGCCCAATAATAATCATAATCAATGATATTTTTAAAGGAAATTGCATGCAGCACTTAAGAGTGGACGGACTGGACGCTCGAGATAAATTGGGACGCTATCGTTTCCTACCCTTTGACCCTGAAACCCATATCCGTCTTAAAAAAGATCCTTCAGATTGGTATTGGCAACGTATTTTTTATCCACAAAAGGAAGTAAGTTAATGTGTAAATCGTAAAAGACGATTTTAAATTAGCATAGTAATTGACATTTAATTTAGTTCAATGACCAATTATTTTGAACTTCTTGTAATACGTGGTTCAATTTGTGTTCAATTCATAGGGCCAGGACTGCTGCTCTGATCGAGCCATTTCGTTTCATTATATATCGCCGAAAATGATGCATGCGCTGGAATATCTAATTTATCACCTAAAGCCGTACGGAGTTCCTAACAGCTAGAAGGATATTAAATGATTATCCGTGATTTTGAGCAGCTAGTAGTCTAGTAGTACGATTTTTGTAAAAAGTTTTAACTTGAGTTAAAGTTTTTCTTAAAAAATAGACAATTTGTGATTAGTGGTTATAGTTACTTACCTAATAAAACAATAATAATTATTGCCAAATGTTAAAAGTTAAATTTTGCAGAGGGCTTTCATAGTACTGCTCTATATAATTCCATTTCAATTTCAATTTCTATTTCCCACAAACTCATGTGTTTACTCGTTTACTGAATTATGAAACAGATGGATATTTAATTTTGCTTACTAATGAATAGAAGTATTGGACTCGCCGTCAGCACATTCCTTAGCGTAATTGATATGACATTTCAAGATTCAAGAGTTAAGAGACGTATATTTAAAAGCCATGTTTCGATTGCTACTGTGGCTTGTAAATAAAAACAGTATTTTACAGTCCTTCATACATATATTTCCTGCCTACTGAAGAGTGCTGGAAAATTCATGAAAGACTATCAACTCATCAATTCCACTGGGTCAGCAAAGCAGTACCAAAACAATTTATTTAGGGGATATAATTTAATTAAGATTTAAAAGCTTAGGCAAAACATTCAGTATTGATTCAATCTAGTGACAAGTATAATTACTCGTCATGGATATTAATGCATCGTAACAATTTTTCATTTCGAAAGAAACAAGAAAAGTAATTGCAGGCCAGTATCTAATTCTTCCTGAATATTCTGTCATAAGGTCATAACCAAGGGAGTGCTTTCATAATGTTAGTTGACCGCACAGTAATATTAAATTGCAGCTGTCAATAAATAGATAATTATACTTATCATTGCCAATTGTAATCCACATAAGTATTAAACTGTAATCTGTAATATGGGCCTACTGTGTGGGAGAAAACTGAGGACGGTTCTAATTGTTGTTGGACTAATCTACCTTTTTAGTATCTACAACCGTCTCTACGACAATTTCAAAGCCAGGTTTAACTGAAACATACAACACAACTAAATTATGTTTTATGTATAGGTAAATTGTATAATTAACCGCTAAAAAAATGTTTTAGCTGCTGCGTCATGGTAAACTACTCTAAATGGTCTGTAGTTCAGCTTTAGAGTTAGGCAGTATAAACAAACATAATAATAATCCTAATACTGCAAATGGTTGTAATGACTCCAGTGAAATGATGGCTGTTGAGAAAATAAAAATCCTCTGTTGGGTCATAACATCTCCTGAGGATTACGAGGCACATGCGATCCATGTCAAGGCAACGTGGGGAAAGCGCTGCGATACATTTCTTCTCATGTCGTCAGCTAACGGTAAAATAAATACAGTGTATCACTACATGTAATCTATTGTTGAAAACAAATTATTTTTTGTAAATCCTTTTTGAAAGACGTAAGTAATGAAGTGTAAAAACTGTTCAAAAAAAGACACAAACCCTGAAGTGATAGCTTTGCCGAATACCCTTGATGGCGGTAGTGACCGGTTAAAGACCAAGGAGGCTTTTAAATACATTTGGGAACACCATCGGCACGATGCAGATTGGTTTCTGAAGGCAGACGAGGACACATTCGTCATTTTAGAAAACCTTCGACTATTTCTTCGCCACTTCGATACGTCTCAAGCAATTTGGTTCGGGAATAAGTTTAAGGGAACCGAGGATTGTGTCGACTGCGAGCACATGGCAAGTGGACCAGGTGAGTGGACTGATGCAATCACTAATGTAATTATTGACTTTTTAATACTTTGGTCAATTTATTCATTAAATGTCCAGGATACGTTCTAAGTAAAGAAGCCGTTCGACGGCTCGTCGAAGAAGCACTACCAAGTTCTAACAATAATTATTGTGATGAAAGTCTTCAGATACACGACGATGCTTGGATTGGTATTTAATTAATTTACCACACTTCACTATGCACTAGTTAGTCCTTAAGTTAACTTCAAAAGACAAAATAGAGTTTAAGAATGGTAGACAAGATGTAATTATGCTTGTTTCGTTAAACGATTAGGAGGCTGTTTAAAGCACGTGGGAGTGGAGGGTGGGGACACTCGAGATAAATTGGGATGCTATCGTTTTCTCAACTTTGACCCTTCAACTCAAATCAACATGAGAAAGGATGATTTTTGGTACTGGGAGCGCATTTACTATCCACAAAATGAAGTAAGTCTGTAAGTCATTGCCCATGCAGCGACCCCTTAATTAATATTATCCCAATTTAATTAGACGGTCAATTTATTTTTATTTACGAATTAAAAGGGAATGGACTGCTGTTCTGCTCGAGCCATTTCTTTTCACGACTTGAGCCCAGACATGATGCATACCCTGGAGTATCTAATCTACCATCTAAGACCTTTTGGACTCCCGAATTAAAATGTATAATATAAATAATAGAATACCAATAAATGAAATATAACAGTTGATGCTAAAAACAATGGCTTAATGCTACCTGATTGTAGTAAGTATAATTATATTCATTAGAAATTCCAGTGCACGTAGATGTGTAAGAAATAAAATGTGTAAAATACCCCTTTACCACAACAAGGTTTAAATTATGATGTGAGCTTGATCTAGAACACAAAGTTATGTACGACTTGGTTTTACTACTGAGTCCTGACAGGTGTGTAGGTATTGTCTTTTGGGACAAGAAATGAGTCTACCAACCATGATTGTTCAAATGTTCCGTAAAAGTATATTTACTCAAGACGAAAGTAGAAAGTACAAAAATATCCGTACCCGCTATTGCGACTAATGTAGATTTTGTAATAGCTCCATTTTTATTTTACTCATTACTGAAACAATGATTGTAACGAAGGAATGTATTATTTCTGGTTGGGTCTAAATTTATGACCGCCCAATCTCGTAAATCACTCACCGATCACATTAATACTGACACACACACACCCACACATGAGACAACTCATGATGAATGATGATGATCTATGGAGTATTTTTCTTTTCAGGTCATACAAAAAATAATTGGTGTGCCTGAGGTATTCCATGAAGCAACACACAAAATAACTTTAATCTCGAAGCATAAAAAAGCATCAAATTTTTTTGAATGTGCTTGTTGCTTGGATTTTACATTCATGTTAGAGGGAGGGTCTCCCGTTGACAGACAGCAAATCGGTTCCGGCATCCGTGTCGGTTGGCGAAGGCTACTAACAGGGAGATTAAAAGGACCTCTACTTATAGTCGGAATATTAGTTGGAAACAATCTAGCCATCTTCTACACGCTAGGCGTACTTCGCATACCTTCAGGTGAACACCAACTCTGCTTGAATGAATGTATCCAAAACTACGCCACTAAATTGGGGCAAAACGGATTGCAGTCCAGTAAAACCACGAGGATTGTTCAGATTCAGAATGTAAAAGTTCTCTGTTGGATCATGACGTCTCCTGAGAGTTACGCGGAAAAAGCTGTCCTTGTTAAGGCTACGTGGGGAAAACGATGCAACAAATTACTTTTCATGTCTTCAGCAAATGGTAAAAGTTTTTAGTTTTTAACCTTTTCAAAACGGTAATATACTTAGTTTTGAATGTTTTTGAAAAGGAGAATTTCTAGTTTTGACCATTTGAAAACGGTAATTTCTACTTTTCTGTCCTTTTAATAGTGTCATTTACTAGTTTGAGCCGTTTTGAAAAAAGTTGTTTACTAGTTTTGACAGTTTTGAAAGTGTTTTTTACTAGTTTTGACTCTTTTGAAAAGTGTTATTTAATTTTTTTGACCTTTTTGAAAAAGTGTTGTTTACTAGTTTTGAGTTTTAAGAAAGTGTTATTTACTAGTTTTGACCCTTTTGAAAAAGTTTTATTTACTAGTTTTGACCCTTTTGAAAAAGTTTTATT
>JAQFZC010004172.1:0-16770 GCA_034695205.1 Dicyrtoma fusca | reverse complement strand
TGCAATGGTTCCCAAATGGGTTGAAATTCCTGATATCAAGTTTTACCTTTTAAAATCATTATCACACTATCTTTTTTTAAACATGTACATTCATTTATTTGACTTGTTCGGAAACGTTACTCGAATGTATTGAATTTTTAAAAGCGATTATGCCATATCTTACCCTATTTTGGAAATACCAATATCATATTTTACTGCTTTTCAGAATATATTTACAGCGTTTTGGCATTTTTGAAGTACGTAAATTCATTGTTTGTTCATTTGAAATTGACACACTTGGTCTCAAGTTGAAGGAAGTCGTATTTTCAAAATGCCTATATATCGAATTGCAGAGCAGAATCCATGAGAATGGTTGGTTGTGGTGTTACAACTGCAGACTGACAAACTGGCAGGCAAGTGGTAGTGGCAGAAGCAAGCCATTAGTATTTGAAGTTTCTACGAAGTGCACCATTTACTGGAAGATGTGTTCCTGCTATGCCTTCATCTCTGAGGACAGACTATGACCATGAGAGAATCCAAGCTGAAGCCCGTATTTGACGCAATGTAAACATTCCAAAGCAACTTCTCTTTCTGTGTGTACCCAACGTGAAAACCTGATTTAGCCTCTCCAACTAATAGCCGTTGAATTTAGTCGATCTGTAAATGTGTGTCTGCAGCAGCACTTTCGGTGAAGGTGTTCCAGGAGAGACGGAAGAGTGGAGGAAGCGGACACCATTGTCACCGTCGTTTGGCTCTTGGCTGCTGCGAAGGACGGCAGAAGATGGGATTCCTTTGCTACGTCTGCAAGTGGGATGCTAATGTGGTTGGTCTGGTGTTGATTTTGGTGGTGTGGTGGAAAGGCGGACGTGGCATGGGCAACACAACACGACACGGATCCTTGTACTCATACAAATAAAATAAGACCACGTCGGAATGGTGTCCTTCAGTTTCAATTCTCATTGATGATCATGATGATAGAATGATTCCTTTATCTCTTGAGTGAGCGCGTCTGCCAGGACGTCACACAACAGACCAAACCAGAACCACCAACAGTCAACATTATTCCGCCGAGGAAAGAACAAGAAGAACGGACTGGAACTGGCAGTGAGACTTGTCCGGACGCTGGCCTCACATTTACATTAAACAAGTGCAAGGAGAGTCCAAATGAGTTTTTCAGCGACTTGCGTACACACTATTACGACAGCACTTTGAGTCCTTTGCTAAGCACAACTACAATAATTACGCTTACGCTGGTTTACATGAGTTCCTTTCAAGGGGATCTTCCATCTTAAAGTACAGTCTAACTGCAGTGCACTTTGGGGCCTCGCCAACATTACCGACGTCATACAATTTGAGGGAGGGGTCATTCCTCCAAAAGGGTCAAAACATTAATTGGTATGTTAAAAAAGGCAAAACATACAAGAACCTTTCAAAAAGGGTCAGTAATCGAATTTGTTTAAAAAAGGCAATCTAATATTGTAACATTTTGAAAAGATAAGTATACAACTTTACAGTGAATGTAAATTCCTTCGCAGTAAAAGTAATTACTTAACTGCACAAAATTAAGGTTTGTAAACGTTTTATGCCATAATATTACACTTTTTCAAAGAAGTCAAAACTCGATATTAACATTTTGAAAAGTAGCAAAACATGATACTACAGTTTTTCAGACAAGCAAAAGCGTGTTATTAACGATTTTTCAAGGTGTAAAGTTATGGATTTGTACTTTTCAAAATCACATTTTCGATAGAGTAATATCTGCAAGGCCCCTTGCCCGCTTGAGATCTGTAACGTTAACGGATTGCAGGAGGAGAGTGTAACAGCTACCCATTGCTTAGCACTTGCGACATGGCTCAATGCAATAGCAAGTCCAATGTTATTACAGTCTCGGTATGTTGGCCAGTGGAAGAGACTACTACTGCCCTTCAGTTGAAAATCTAGCTCTACTGCCTTCCCGGGATCCGGAAAATGTGCGAGGATGAGGAAACAGGTCACCATCTGTGCATTGATGGGAAATTGAGAAAAACGCAAATAAAATAATATTGGATTTTCAGTCAGTTTTCCTTCCAATCTTTTCCTCGAGTCTTCAAATGTACAGCAGAATGGAAACTGCAATGGCAGTGGCAATGGCAGACAGGCAACTGGAGGGATTTTCAAGGGAGCAGAAGCTGAACGTCTGCCTCCCTGGGTAGTTCACTTGGCGTAAAGCAGAAAAGTAGACTGGAATATACTCTGAGATAGCCTTTATAACATTTGCTGTAGGTGCAGAGTTCCCGTTCCGGAGATTTCGAGTGAGAAAGCCTCGAGTCAGGGAAATTACAATTGTCATTGTGTCACCACTGTGGAGACTGCGAAGAGGGACTCCTGGTCGGTGAATTTCCTCCACACACACTACACAATCCCTGTACAATCTACAATTCCAATTTCAACCCAAGTCAATTGCCAATTATGGGTTTTATGAGCGGAAAGTGCAAGCCGGCATCACGTCACTATTTTTTCCCATTATATAACGCTCATATAAATCCATGACGGTGCGGTGTGATGGGACGATGATGTGATGTGCTCCATCTCCTCGCTACGCACGGCCAGTCTTAATCTCCGGCACCTACGACCCAAAGAGCCAAAACCCTCCAAGCACCCACAAAAACTATGGAAAGGACGCCACTGAAGATCCACAAACGACGAAAGTATGACGGAAATTAGCTGAGTCGTCTCCAACAAATGGACGGAAGCACACAATGTTATTTCTCTGTGACAATATTTGGACGCTAATGATCAGGTGATTTTTATACAGGCATGTTTGTAACGCTTGCAAAACATTCTGTCAGACTTTTTAAAACAAGGCAAATCCTCATATTAACCTTTCTAAAAGGTTTAAAAAATGACAAGTGGGTATTTTCAAAGGAGCATTTCTGTGACGTGATAGTTGCAAGGCCCCAACTGACTGCTGCAGTACTTGGAGAGCTTAGCCCTGTCTGGACGTGGATGTAAATTGTTGAAATCATCGTCAAAAGAAAATGTAGTGCTCATTGAGTCGGATCAATTCAAAGCAATTCATACAGAGCATTGCATTTTTTCCGAGTCAACACCGACGTTCAGACGCAGAGGTTGAGAAAGAGAAACTACACGCACACAAACGGTACATAAATATCCAAAGTTTATATATTTTTTGCCTAGTTACGATCTATTGGTGCGCTCACGTTTTCAAAAGAGAGATGAGAGCGGGACGGCGAGGCTTTGTGTATCTGCTGAGTCAAGTTACAGATGAGATACTCATCAGATGACGAAGATAGTTCCAGAATTCAGAGACCAACTTTTCTACGGCAGCCTCAATTATGTACGCAGAGGCACTTGAACCAGCACCCATGCAGCTACACAGTCCTCAAGAGACATCTTTTCATGCAGCACCCTTTTCCTTCCACACGAACCCTTTGAGCCTTTCCATTTTTTGAGCGACAAATCCTTGGAGAATAGTGCACAGAGCAGACAATACCCAGTCAAAGCAAGCCTTCACAATCTGCAAGAATATCAGCGTACAAGAGCCACGGATACACCAACACCACGCGGATACGGCTACTTTCGCTTCCTATGCAACATACGCAGGGCCTTGCAAATGTCACGTCGTAGAAATGCCCTTCCGAAAATGTCTACATTTTCTTTACGAAGATTAATAACACGTTTTGCCTTTTCTGAAAAAGTGCAATATCAGGTTTTGCCACTCTTACAAATGTTAGTAATGCGTTTTGCCTTTTATGAGAACAAGTAGTATCACCTTTTGCCTTTTTTAAAAATTAACTCCTTTTAGCCCAGTTAACTCGTTCGGCCTGAAATAATTGTACGACGTTGAATTTGCAAGCCCCTACTGCTAGAAGATTGGAAGGAACTACCAGCAAGTTGTGATTTCTATGCACCTCCACACACACTATGCCTTCCACAGCATGCACACGCCAGAGTGCACTATACTGCCTGTACAAGGAGAGCATCTGTGGTTGTAACTGTATGAGGCGTGGGCCTTAGCTTTAGCAAGTTTGTCAAAGTACGGGACATGGGAGTATGATATGTGAATGTGATCCTAATCCTTCCTATTGATATGAATATCACGAAAGTTGATACTGTGAGGATGCGAGAGAGCTTTGCCCGTTCCGTCCCAACCACCCAAAACCCATGAAAACTAAGCCTCTGACAAATGCTTCTTCCCTCCTTCACCTTCTTTCACGTCCTCGCATGCACCGCCGCTCCTAACAACCACGGCCACGCTAGAAGGAGGAAAATGGCAAATACGCTCCCAAACTACCTCGCACTTATTCCCCCCATTCGTCCATTGTCTGTCCGTCTGCCATCTGAAATCTCTGTCGCCGAATCCTGCTTCCAAGAGCAATTTGCATGTAAGGTAGGTCCCAATCGGAATCCAGCTTAAGGTCGTATACCCACTTAAGTACACGTCCACCTTCCCTTCTCACACGCATATGTGCAACATATTTAAAGCTTCAACATTCATTGTAGTTTATACACAGCCATCTAGCTATACAAACATATTACGCCAATAGGTTGGTACAATGATCTTGGTCTCGGTCTTGCTTTGGGTCCAATTCAAATTGAGGGGAATCCTATAACGTTTTTCAGCCCCAACTCTAAATTATACTCTCAAGTTTTAAAATTCATATTCATGGAGCACTTGACAGTTTTGCTTTTAAAGTTGATGGCTGATTATAATTGTGTGCATGTACATACGATCCGTGTATGTTGTTTCCTTATATTATTTTTAAATTTTAATACTTAAGCTGCTTCCGAGTGTCTACTGTCCAAAGCACTTCCTCCTATGCGCATTGCATATATAGTCTACGAGGAAATTATCTTTCATCTTTTGTATACTCCAGAGCATTGTAAAGTATAATTTTGACAACTTGATCATAGTTGTTTCTGGAAGCTTAAAATGTATGTGTATGATAAATGTATAATTTTTGCAAAAGTTGTTTTACTTCACTTTTCAAGGACTTACGCATTTTATGCATCTGTAGGTATCCTACCAACTAATCCTATTGTGTATGTAGAAATATTGGTCCTTGCAAATCTGACGTCATAGAAATAGTAAATGGTGTTTTGAAATTGACTACTTGTCATTTTTTATAGTACCTTCTTGAACGGATAATATCAAGTTTTACAACTTTTCTAAAGGAGATCCTTTGTATTTCATTAAACGCGTAAATGCATGTTTGGACCTTTGTAAAACGACTCATAATAACCTGAGCTATTTGATGTCATATTTGCAAGGCTCTTGTAGTAGTATCACTATAGCCAAGTTTCTAGTGAAGTGCCTGCATAATAAACCCTCCCATTTATTTTCTGCTACGTATTTTACCTGAGCCCTATAGTGCCGTAGTGGTACGTTTTTTGCTTGTGCATGCCCTCATTTTCATTTTTATACGTCCATGCCCATGTACCTACACACGATGTAATAAAATGTACGAAGAAAAAATTGTGACTTTAAACAAGCTTATCATAAAAACTTGTAATAGTTTCTGCAAATTTATTACACTGTATAAAAATTTCATGGGGAAAAAAGGTGCTATATTTTCAATACTATAGTTTATCAAATTACGGCGCATAGCATTTTATACGGAAGAATAGGCTGCATGTATGCTTTCGTAATAATTTCAGGTTTAAGAACAAGAACGATGACAGAGGGCGATGAGTGGAAATAAAAATAAGGGTACAAGTATTAAGCTAACGCTAAACTACGAGTGCAGAGTGGCCATGCAAAGGAATATACGAGAATTAGAAAATTCCACTTTTATTATTACTAATATTTTTTAGAGGTCTCAGTGGACAGTGTGGCCACTCAGACTACATCTTGACAAATAGGAAATTGTGTGAGGAGGCCGTAAATGTAAAAGTGATCCGTTAATTTATACATGGAAACGTTGGACCTTTGAGCATTAAAAAATGTCATTTTCACAGTCACTAAATGGCCAAGCTCTTAACTTCTTACGCAGTCGTATTCCACAGAGACCATCATTTGACTCCGTCAGTCGTAATTCAGGATTACGATAGGAAGAATTTGTCACAATCTTGACGATGGAGAGATGCTATCGCAGAGTATTTGAACTCGTAATCGTAATAGCAATAATGCAATAGTAATCCCGATCGTTATCAGACTCGTAATCGTAGGACAAGTTCAAGATACTCTCGAGATAAAGTCCCATTGCCCAGACCACCTTGAAAAATCAAAAGTCACAAATCTCCAGGGCATAATTACACAGACAGTATTTCCACGCACGTTACAGCAACAGTCCACTTTTTCCAATTACACACATTTACACATTTCAACATGTATTCCATGCTCACTCTGATTGCACAAATTATACATTAACTATACGTACAGTATTAGCAAGGGACCCAATATAGGGGGGGGAGCAAATATAACGTCATAGGATTGGGCTAGAACACAGCTTTGAAGAAAGACAATAGCATCAATTATGGTTTGAAAAAAAGTGTCAAAATATTCTATTACACTTTTCAAAAAAAGACAAACCAAGGAAATATCATGCTGAAAAGTTGCGAAACATGCTAGTGGATTTGCCTACATTCAGAGTGACTTACGTTAGCTGTATCAAATAGTCACTTCTACGACGTCATAACTGAAAGGCCCCAAATGCACTTGTTTTACTTGTCGAGGTTGGTTTGCCGAAATTCCTATCTACGTCCCAGCATGCAGATGAGTGTCTGAGTGCTCGCTGCTTCTGGAAAAATAATACTAATAACTATAGTAATGACAATAAATAAGATTAAGAAGTGCATGGATCTCAAGTGCACAATCAGTCTCAACCTCGTACAGCCGCGCATCCAGTTATGAGACATTAAGTGGGGGGCTCTCAATAATGCTTGTCACGTAATGTAAATCATCCCGCGGATAAAATATAGTTAATGAATGTCAGACGTAACCAGGACCAGCTGATGACCCTTTTCCCCATTTTTTCCGACTTAAATCCTTTACGAAAACTCAAAACAAAGTTGGGCTGAAGGAAGACATAAATGGGAGCCATAAAAGTTGTAATAAGAGAGACCCACCGACCAGGCCTCTTTGCTCTCTGCTGCCGTCCCTGTCCGCTGTCTCTCCAACCCACAAGAATACATCTTCTGCATTTCGTTCAGTGCACTCTGCGTACCCAGCACAGATTACAGTGTTTGCAAGTACTAGCCGTATGCTGCGTACTTAAGGAATTGCGCTGTGTGCTTGTGGCTCAATGCTGATTTGATCCATGTGGTATTTAGGCATTTGCTGTCATGCCAGTCGTAAAAGGACACTTGAAACTTTTAGAAAAATTTGTACTTTCAGCACAACACAGCCAGTTATTAACCTTTGCCTTTGCGAATATCTGTGCACACAATGGCTGCAGTGTTGTTGCTCTTGGCCAGACTTTGAGTGTGAATTTTCAACTAAAGCAGGGCAGAGAGCAGATGACGCTAAAGCTAAGAAAATGCACAAGAGCCTCGTAAAAAGAAAAAGAAAGGAAACTTGTGTGTTTCTCAACAAAGTTTCAAAACTATTCTGCCAAGTATTTTGAAATTTACGATTTTGCATAAATTCTGGATACATGCACATTGGCATACTCGTGGGTACATGTCGTGGGTGTAGAAGCATTGGGGATAAGTCCATCCAGCTCTCAAAAGCCTTCTGACGCAAGTTCAGCATTTCCTTAATGTGATTTCCTTTGTATTTTTTTTATTATAAATTAAGTCCCCTGTGGGCTGGCGCCCATGGGACTATGTGATTTCCTTTGTACCTTAATGCTTAGAATTTGTTTGATTAATAATTGTTGATTGTTGCGAAGTGTGTACACAATTACACAATGCAACCTTTGGACACATGAATATTCCAGTATAATTAGCACTTCTATGACAAAGCTGAAATTTTCCATTTTGTATGTTTTGAAAAGGTGTTAATACAAGTTGTTTCACTTTAAAGAGAGCAATTATTATGTTTGCACATTTTTGAAAAGTGTTAAAGTGCTATTTAAACTTGTGATTAACGCATGGGTAAAATTGTTTGAACTTGGGTCACAATGCATCTTGAGCCACGATGTATTGAAACTATTTTACAAGCACGTTTGCACCTTTGGTTCGCTGTGGTGTCGTGTCGTATCGCATTGCAGAACGTATCGTGTATTACATGAATTTTTGGAGGCTGAGCATAGCAGATCTGTGAGCACTTTGAAGTTTTTGTTTGAAAAAAGAATTCAAGTCAGTTATCCGTAATTTCTGTATCCTTTGCCCTTTCCTTTTGGGAATTTTTTGCAGCGTCGAAATTTCTTATTTTTTGTGCAATCCCTCGTTTCCCTTTCGCAAATCGTTTTATTTACTCTTTAGTTCTTTACTCATCTCGATTACGATTAGGACGAGGATCACCGCGGTTCCGTCTTCCGTGTTCCTGGTATGGTTGCAAATATGCATGCAAATAGACGCTACAAAACTACACCAGTCTTCCCTTGCGTGCATTTAAATGGGCAATTTTTTCTGAGGCCCAACAACCAACATACAAATTATAAGTTTACCAATCCACGTAGGTATTTAAGACTCTAAGGGTTTGACCCACGAAACCATGAAACCATAGCCGCGTACCAGTCGACAGCATGAATGGGAATGGCCCAAAAAACCCAAATGTTTATTTTTTCCAATTTGGCAAAGAAATAAGAGATAACAAAGAAATGTAAAAGGTTGGCAATAATACAGTTTTGATATTCCTTGTTATCACGTTTATCGCTCTCAAGCACGAACGTCTGAGTAGCTTCGTTCTTTCCCGCACAGCCTTTCAAGTCTCCCTCCAGTCCACCTTAAATCTTGCACACACACAAGAGACCTTGCAAATATAATGTCATTCTCTTCGGGCTCAAATTAGTTATTTCACAACAGGCAAAACGTATACGCCATTAACATTTGAAAAGGCGTCAATTGGTATTATACTCTTCACAAAGGGAAAAACGGAAAATTAGCATTTTCAAAACGGCCGAAAACATCGATATAACGTTTTCGGAAAGGTCAAAACTTGAATTAACACGTTTAAGAAAAGGCAAAAAATAATAAAAGTTACTTTTTCAAAAGATCATTTGCGTAGAGTAATATTTGGAGGACGCCTCGCTAATACCTCCCAGTTGAAATGGAGAGGGGCAAAAAACACTTGTTAGTCTTGGAAGATGCTGGCTACTATAATATTATGGTTTTTTGAGTTGTGAGTAAATACAATAGAATAAGGGAAGCCAGGAGAAATAACAAGACATTGGTCGTTCCTTTGCCCATTCAAATAAAAATAATTTAAACGCTCCGCCAGCAGCAAAAATCATGATCATGCTTTATTCTTCTCACTTGCTCTGAATCTCAAAGCAGATTCTGTAATTGCATTTTCATTACGTCCATATATTCTCTTTTGTATTTCACACTCTCTTGCCTATGAAAAATCAAAAGAAAAGTCTGCCTGCACTTAAGGACTTTGCAAGTACAAAATTCAGGGATTCCACAATTCTATGGGTAAAAAGTAATAGCAATCATTTCCCCTTTCACTTGTATTCCATCTATATTGCATTGCCTTCGAATCCAAACTTAGCCGAAGAAAGTTTGCGTTGCAACTTCCACTCGAGCGCAAAGTGCCTTCATTTCATTACTTTTGCAAACTCAAATAAATAAAATCGTAGTTAGAGAATCTTCAGCCATGCATACGGACACCGACGTGGCCAAAACAACAACCTCGCTAACCCAGTTTTCTGCAGATTCTCTACAAACGATTCTTATGTGGAAAGAATACGAAAAAATCCACGTCCTCTAACAACAAGTTTATTCTTGGTGCATTTAATCGCATTTCGATGATACATCTCTGTCTGGGATTTAAACTTTCTCTCGCTCTTTGTGTTCCTGGTATTGCACAGATTGTATTCAAAATCCCAATCCAAAACTTCCGCGATAATAAGGGATGGAAAATATCGGAGGGGAAAGAGGGAAATAAACCGAAAAACATTTGCAGATTCTGATTTGAATATAAGAAGCCAAAATGAAAGGAAACACAAAAGGCAAAGCAAGTATCTTCTGAACAGAAATAGAAATTCACATGACATGCATGGAGGTGGCGAACATTCAGAGAATAAAGTCGCAGTGTGTATGCCGTATTAGGGATCTTCAAGCATGAGTCTTAGCGCTTTCGTTACTGAGAGCAGGTCACTCAGAATGGATCACATAAGATCATAATACACGAAGTCTAACGTTTCAAAAAGTGTCAAAATTTTAAATTTAGTTTCTAAGAAATATGCGAAACATAAAATACATAGAATAGGTTATTTCAAAAAATGCCAAAACATTATATTGTTTTCAGAAAATGGGACACACAATTAACTTCTTTAAAATGAATAAATCAAAATAAAATAAATTGGCATTTTAAAAAGCCAAAACATTATATCGAGCTTTTACAATATTTCAAAACGCTACATTAGCATTTTAAAAGTGCGTAAAACAGTAACTTCACATTTTCTATAAATGCGAAAATACTATTGGCGTTTTGAAAAAATTACAAAACATGTTTTTAAAACTTGTCAAACCATGGAATTTGTTTTTTTAAAGCGTGTCAAGCCGGAAAGTGTGGTTTGTGTACATTTTTGGAAGAGGAATTCTTGAAATTAGAACATTCTTACGGAGGAAATATGCCTAATTCAAAGATGCTCGAGACATGAAGAAGGGCTGACGGTAGACTGCAATGCTTGGCAATGCAATGGTGCTTGGCAAGCACGGTGACGCAAAATATTCCTGGTTTCATTGGATTGCATTTGGTGGGCGAAGCATTATTTGTTGGGGAAAATGTAAAAGCGGCAGAAGGACAGCAGTTGTGATCGTCTCTCTCACATTTAGCACGAGGCTTCTCCCACATTTCCGACACTCACAACAACTCTCCTCAACTACGCCCAAATTATCCCTTCGCCCGCAATTTACTCGTTCTCTCACATTTCCCTCTCGCCTTCTTACCATCAATTCCAACCAGACAGCCTTGCATCTCTCCACCGCCGGCACAAACACAAACAAGACGCAGAGCAAAGCTGCACAAAAATATATTTTCTATTATAAGATAGCTTCACTTCTCCAAACACACTTTTGACGTTTGAAAATTGCCCAAATTCAAATTGTTTCTTCCTTTCTCCGCACACAAACCAATTCCTTCCTACCGGCACCGCTGGCACACACGGTCCAACAGATACGGCCTCCAAAGGGTTATCATTACGCCACAAACACACGGAGCTCAATGCTCAAGCCTTTCCATGTATCGTCGGTCAAGAGGAATTATGAAGCACGTACAACAAAAATATACTATTTATAAAAAGTTTAAGCACCACTTTTACGCCTTCCAAAATCCTACTAGTGTTTCCATTTTTCGAAAACAGCAAGACTGCTATTTACGCTTAACAAATAGTAGAAATGGTATTTGCACTTAAAAAATAGTCAAACTACCATTTACACTTTCTCAAAAATGCATGAAAGTGGCGTTTGAACTATTTAAAAACCATGGTAATATTGCTCCTATTTGAGCTTAAAAAGTAGTACTGTGTATTTTTACGCCATTAAAAATGCATTACAATGGTATTTTCTGCTTTGGAAAGTAGTAAAACAAGCATTTACACGTTTTTAAGCACATGTGCCAAAATTTGATTTGCAGGGACTTACTGAAAAATGGCATTTAGGGAACTTTGAGCTTATGCCACAGTGCTCCTTCACCGACGCTATGTCCAGTACTTACTCTTCCGTGTCCGCAGTGGTTACAATAGTACTTTGAAAATCTTTCCGGACTTCGATACAGATTACATACATTAGGCACACACCCTTCACTTTTCTTTTTCCCATTCCACACGTGTAGTTTCCAGCCACTGAGCTTTCACTCCACCTTAGGAGCTGGAATCTGAATCGAAATCCCAAGCAACCACCTCATCGTCAACTTGGATGGATAATCGGCTCAAGAACCTCACGCAAAGTCGGGAAAGTGACCCAAGAAAAAAGTAAAAGTGGGAGCGTGAAGATTTGCCAGGAAGGAAGTGCCTTGTAGCACTGGGTTATCTATTGTCCCTTTTATACACACGGCCCCTACTTTCCTTCCCATCTTCTACAGGCAAGTCTATCAGACACAGCTGTATAGGCGCCTGGCTATACTCACGCCACGTCTACACATGAAGGACAATAATCGTAATGGTATTTTATCTCCTTTGATATTTTATTATTACAGAGACTCGTATCTCTTTCTCTTCGCTCTTTCTTCCCTTCCTTCCCTCTAATAGCCCAAAGCCGCCAGCCTATCTTATCCAATCCCTCTTTCCCACTTTTTCACATAAATTCCCTCCTTTGGTTTCTTCTTCTTCTTTGAGGCATGGAGAAAGTATATTGGTACTTGATAGCATTGGAAGGTAGGCGGAAGATCCTTGGCTAGGTAGATCAGATTTCGAATTTTCTGATATTCCCAACTTTCATTGCTTAGCACATAAATATAAAGAAAAGGAAATGTAGGCACATTTTTATTTTTGTTTAAAATGACCGCTGACCAGCTTTTATCATTTTAGTGTTCCACCAAGATGCATCCACCCAATGCAGGGTAAGAACTTGACTGATGCCAGGTATACGCCATGGCGTCGTCGTGTTATGTACATCTCTAACACAATGATGACTGTGTGCGTCAATATAAAAGCTATGAGCTAGATTGATTCTTTTAACCGATCAGTGGAGCTTGGTATTGCTTACCACTGAAACCGTCTAAGATCTTGTAATCATTTCGTCATGCAATTTTAATTGAGTCATTTGCACAGTATCTAGAAATGATTTTACATTTACGAAAAAGTTCAACCGGGTAAACAACATTTTAAAAAGTTGCAAAGCATGATACTACACAATTTCAAAAAATTTGAAATGTCGTCCTTTCAAAAACATTCAACTGTTTGAAACACCGTTGCTGTAAGGCCATATTTCCAAAGCTTCTAACTAGCAAAGCGCGTTTCCAACTTTAGACGGAACTTGAATCTGCCTAATGCGGTGTCCTGCTTGCTTCAAATTATTTGCCAAATTATTTGTGATACAAGCCCAGTGCAGGCAATAATGGCTAGGGCAGACGGGAAAATTCGGGAAGGTAGACAATAATGTGAGGCTCGTATATTCGCGATTCGTACACCGATACTTGCTAGCGGATTGTGTACCAGCAGCTTCCCGATTTATTGTAGGCACTAAATAGTACGAAGATTCATAAATATGAATTCGCAGATACAATCGTGTATACATGAGGGTTTGTTAGCAAGACATTCTGGCCAAAAATATGCGGTGGTTGAAGTTTAAAGAAGTAGTACTTGGAATGATTGAGCGGTCTGAGCTTGTGAGTGCCACATTTGGGGTGCAAAGCTGTGTGTGGGGTTGCGGGTGTTAATGTCAATGTCTGTGGCGCAGTGCATAAGAAGGCAGAGAGACGGGCACGTAAGAAAGTAAGTAGGACGTGCTTAGTTGTCAGTTGTTTGCCTTGGACTTTCTAGGTTGACGTAAGAGGAGCACTAATACTTGGACACACACTCACTCATACAAGCAAGACAGAGAATCAAAAAGAAAGAATCAAAAAGAAAAGGAGAAATCCAGGGATTGTGAATGCGATGTGACGCAGTGATCCAATCAAGTGTATCTTTCCAGCTTAGCTCTGGTAATCCAATCAGGATCCACAAGAAATATTTGTCCTCCGAGAACTAAATCAACAGAAAACCAGAAGCTCAATCCACCGTCAGCTTCACCAGCTAAACCCTCTTTCGCCTCTTCCGCCTCTTTTGCCTCTTTCGAATCTTTGTCAGTCGCCTCCTGCCTCCCTTCCAGTCCATCTTCCATTGCACACTCAGGTCTGCCACTGCACTTCCAATCTCCAGTCCAACAACAACTACCGTCCCAACTACACCGACATCCCAACATATGCCCAACTTACACAACCAAACAATCTTCTACAACGGGGCTCTGCAAATGTGGGCTCAACAAATCAAACTTGCTCAATATGTAAACACCTTCCATCTTTCCATGCTCTTTCTTCAATTTCCAGTTACCTAGTTTTTTAAACTGCATTTTTAAGTTGAACGCCTCTCTCGAGCGTTAATAAAGTAGATTAGGAGCTTTTGAAAAAGGCCATTTCATGTTTGGCACTTTTACAAAAGTCAATGTTATGTGCGAGGGTCTTTCATAATGTTTGTTTCATATTTTACAGTTTTTGAAATGTTAAAAATTGCATTTTGACACTCTGTCAAGGATAAATAACTGCATTGAGGGCTTTTAGAAGGTCCCTTCCGACGCCTCTTGAAAACTGAAGAATCACATTTTTACTCTTGTTAAAACAGCAAACACAATTAATGTGACTCATTTTGAAAAGCAAATACTCGCATTTTCACAATTTATTAAAAGCGAAAGACCACGTTTGAGCATTCTTTGAAAACATACATTTCCTGTTTACTCCGCTTTGAAAAAACCCACAAAATTATATCCAATTTTTGGAAACCCTTAAAAATACCTAGCCTTTTTTAAAAAGTGAATGTCTTAGCACAACTGTGATGAGCAGGGGGACGTAATATTGGCGAGGCCCCAGGCCTCTATACCAAAGAACTCGTAGAATACGTCTATGCTCAGAGATTTAAGTTACAAGGCATTAGCACCGCATCTCTCCCATTATTATTTCGATGGAATTTGCTCGCTTGGGCTTCAGTTGCGGCTACTCTAAATGCTGGAGCCACACTACAACTGCATCCTTTGCTTACACACTTGAGTTTCAGTTCCATAAGCCAGGCCATGCACTGCCATTCACCAAAGAATCAGACCACCGTCAATGCCACACATTCACCTCGGTTCAATGCAAGCCGTCAAACTTGGCAAACCGTGACCATCCACAATTATACGTGTACATACTTGCAACCAACCCCGTGCCTTTGCTCACACTTTTTTAGGCTTTCGCTGATATATGCCCCAAAGATGTCTGTATCCTTTTTTAACCCACACACAAACAGCCAGGATTGCGGATTTGTGAGGGAAAATGACGAAACGGACGCCAAGCCACTGACAACAGATGAACAGAAGCAGCAGGCAGGGAAGTAAAGAAGATTCCTTGTGTACAAAAGATATTTGGTTAAAATACAGTAAATTGTCTCTAAGCCGAGAATAATGCATTCATGCCTGGGACATTATCTGCCTATCGATACAGGGCTCATGCAGATGCGATCCTTACATCTGAAAAACATAGTAGCCAGCATATAGCATCACATCGCATTGATTTCATTTGGATGCACGCGGTAGCTTAATCCTCTTCATTTTGGAGCGAGACGTATTTCACGTAGAATAAACACTACGGACCCCAGTCACCGATAGTTGTGCCTATACATTTACATACACACACAGATTGGTGTACATTATCTAGTTTCAAGTATTCCAGATACTTAACACTAACTATACATCTCTAACTATACTTTACTTGTTTAAATAATCAAAATAATCTACATCTTAGCAAAAGTCTGTAACGTATACTGAGTCCGTTGGACTATCCTCGATGGAGGACACTGTCATCTTTATTTTATATAATAAAGTTCGTCCTTCTCTCTCGTTTTCAGAAAAAGGCTTCAAAGCATATAAGCGCTTTCAAAACAGTAAAAGCATGAAAAAGCGTTTCTAAATGGCATCAAACGCACTAATAGCATTGCAAAGTTTAAAATACGATATTTAAACTTTTAAGACAGACTAAAACACGGGCTAACATTGAAAGTTTGAAGGTTTCAAAGCTTGAAATTAGTGTTTTAAAAACAAGCAAAACATTCAAATTACATTTTGCGAAAGGTTGAAAAATGAATTCACATGTTTAACAAGAAGGCAAAACGTGACATTAACATTTTTAAAAGTTGCAAACCTTGACATTAACCTTTGTAAAAGCTGCTGATCATGACAAGTACGCATTTTTAAAAAAGCGGGCATTTCTAAAAAGTCACAACTGAAAGGCCCCGATGTGAAGCTGAAGATACGCAGATAGCTTATTTGTTTGGCATGAAGGCACTCACTAGCAGAGTGCAAGGAGCCGGACGGAGGTTTGAGTTGTGAGTTTTTGAAATGCAAGTCTGACAATTGAGATCAATCTATAAGCTTATCAGGATAATCTTTCGAATTTGTCACTTTCCCATCCAATCCACATGAGAGATGCAACAGTCTTACATACGAACCTATCATCAGACTTGATCAAAACTTTCCGCTTCCCAGTCCCACAGCAGCCCAGCACACTCCAACAGTTGAGAAGCGTATTTGAAGCTAGCATTGTGTAATAGGCTTACACGGCCGCATGTTCATATAGGCCCCAGCATTGGGTGGCCTATGCCTATAGCCATGCACACACCGGGTTTTGATTGGCATGCCCATAGGACGCGGTGCTCAGAGCCCAAGTGCGTATCTGCCGATGCCTTTCCTTGGGTGTGTTTTGTTCGTCGCTTTGCCGAGAGAATGATGGATTTACTTGGGCTTATTATTTGAATGGCTATGAATTACTCTCTGGGCAAATATGTCTCAAAAGTATGAATTCCCAATCTGAACACACACTCGTATCTCTTCCAAAGTTGCTCCGGCATCCTCATGCAGTGGGACGGAACAAAACTTTTGAGAATGCAGTGTCCACAAACTCACATTCACACTTGTTATCAGCTGTATTTACTCTCTAAAGAGAAGTTCCCATGCATGCGAATTCGTATACGATTCGCGCTAACGACGCGTCGGCATATACGAATTCGTATACGT
>JAQFZC010004171.1:0-16773 GCA_034695205.1 Dicyrtoma fusca | reverse complement strand
TTAACTATTTTGAAAAGCTTGAATCCTATTTGTACGTTTTAAAAAATGTAAATACCAGTTTTCCTATTTTTTGAAGATGTAAAAGACAATAATTTAACCTTGCATCAATAACTCTGACTTTCAATGTACAATTTGTGAACAAATATATTAAAAAAAGGGTTCTTATGATGTCAAATTGACAAGAAAGGGGCTCTAGACTTGAGTAACAATGCTTTTGGCGAAGACTGAACTTGCCCCCCAATCCACAATGCTTCTTCACCCACGACGTACTTCTCATGTACGTGGGTCGGTACATTTTGGCAGAGCCTTGTGCTGAGCACACAATCATCTCACCGTTCTCACTCATTCCCTTGATGTGATGTATGCCCTCGTGTCAACTGGAACTAGGCTTTATTATAAATCTCACCATCCTCCCTCCTTGAGCTCAATATTCTTTTTAAATTGTTCTCATTTTCTATTTCAAAAGGCAAACATCAACAACAGGTTCCTTTTCCTTCCTTTCATATCAGCAGACTCAGACACAAACAAACAACCGTACTGCCAAACCATTGACTTGAACAACTCACAAACCCTCCCCCTACCCCCCCCCTTGTTCTACCTTTCCCCATGGATACTCTCCAAGGATTTAACTACTTTTTTTCTCTTTTACTTTCTCTATTTTTCTTTTATGATTTAGCCAACTAAAATAAACTTTGACTTGGTTGCTTGACTTGATATAAAGGTAATCAAAAAATAAATTCCCTTGAATTATACATTGTACTCCCTATTTCTTGCTTCATTCACTCCTACTCTCATTGTCCTTTATGTATTCTCATTTTGAAATGCTTTGCTTCTATTTTTTTAGTACTACATAGTACATAGTAGTAGTATATATTTACTACACACATTATACACCCTATAAATTGAGTTATCAAGTGTGCATTAAGTCCAGGATCTTAGCCATTTTTGTCTGCAGCCCTGAATACTAAGAAACAAGAGTAAGTGGGGCCCATTTTGCATGCAGTATATCATCATACATCCTCCATCCCACATAATAAGTGGGGCTCTGCAGTAAACAAAAATTTGAAATTAAGATTTTCTTGGGTTGACGAGAAAAAAATGAAATGGTGAAGTAGGTTGAGTGAGGATGTACGTTCTACATATGTATACAGATTTTGAATGGGAGGGCAAGCAGCTCTGCTGTGTGTGGTTTAAGTCTGGTCTGGACTGGGAATGGCAATAGCAATGGCAATGGCAGGGCAGGACGCTTTATTTTCCTAAGGGGGATAGAAAGTGTAGTGTAATTAAGTGAGCCAAAGTGACTTGTAATGTGAGGAAAGGAATATTTCATGCATATCTATATAGCATATTTATATCATCGTTATATAGATATATACTGCTAGGTGGACTTGGAAGGAAATGTAAATTATGCACAAGGAAAAATAAAGTGGCGTCCTCATCGATTCCATGTACTAATCTCAACACGTGCACAAAACGTAACACTAACACTCAACATTCCTCTGCCTGTCCTCAGTGTGCAGTGCAGGATACTATAGATAGTATAGCTAGTATATATAGGAAAGCGACGTCTTTACAAGAAAAAAAAAGGGTTTTGTGTACAAACTCTGAGGAAAGTAAAATAAAATGTGGCCAAGTGGATGTAAGAGAGAAACGGCACATCTGTTACTTGACTTGACTTGGCTCATGGTGATGCTCAAGCGGTAGAATTAACAAAGCCAAGGACGAGGCCGCTTTGCGAAGGAATAAGGAATCAACTTTCCCTTTGCTTTCCCTTTCCCTTTCCATCTCCGGCAATACAGAGCATACATATCCCCCCTCTTAATATATTGAAAAAGAAAACGGCGACTTAAAAGTTAAAAGACATTCTCATTCTCTAAAACTAAAATGCAAAACTTGGAAATGGGAAACAAGCCGCACTCCAACTCCAAACCATCATTTGAGATTCCAGAAAGCAAGCAAGGAACCACACAGCATAGCAGAGCCAGAGACTCTCCAGCTATGTTTTTTTTCTTCTATCCTTTTAAGTAATTTTCAAATGCCTTCCAGTTAAGACTGACTGCGTAGAGATTGCGGAGCTAATTGTGCCGTGCATAATTCTATAGCTCTATATGTACGTGGCTAATTATACTGTATGTACATAGTATGGACTTCCAGAGCTACTACTTGGGCCAGAAGCATTCTAAGAGCAAGGACTGGAACTGGATAATGAAGTGCTACCGTAAGCACCACCATGACCATCAGTAATTTCATTCAACCCTCAATATCATCCTCACCACAAAGTAAAATCAAAGTAAAAGAGCCACAACTAACGATAAGAATATAGATTTGAACCCTTGATTAGAACAATTCCATAAGCTTTCTATCTAAAAACTAGTCTGTCTTATCTATAGAGAGGTTTTATGTGTAGATGTACATACATACATTCAAGTCATAACTCATAGAATAAGAGAGAGAGAGGGAAAGAATATACAAAATGTTGTTGGAGGGAAGATTTTAAACAAGGAGGAATGATAATAATGCCGACGATATAAAATCTTGGTCCTAGATGAAGGGAGGGAAAAGATGAATGAGGGAGAAAGAACTTAATATGGGATGGAGACCTAACTCCTATACTGTATGCTGTCGATGAATATGGATATATATAGTATTCCTGGATAACCTGCACTGGAACACTGGCAGCGTACGCTTTCCTCGTGTTGGTTGGTTTTCGGGCTTTTCAAATTTGGCGTGGTACAATTCGGGGTCAAATGAGTCATTTCGAAAAAGTTCAAAAAATGTGTCTACATGTATTACAAAAATACAAAACATAATAATTGCATTTTAAAAAGTTACCAAACAAGATATACTTTTTCGTAAATGAAAAACGTGCTAATAACAATAACCCTTTAAAAAGTAGTAAAAAACGGTATTGAAGCTTTTGAAAACGTTAGCTTCCCGATGTTTTTTTTTATGGTTCATTTTTTTATCAAGAGAAATATCTTGTTTTTCAACTTTCTAAAATGTTATTATCGTGTTTGACCTTTTTCAAGGTGTCAATTCCAATTTTCTCCTCTTTGAAAACGACTCATTTTACCCCAGAGTGTACGACGTCATATTTGGAAGGCTCCTTGTGCTTCTGAGGGAACCGTTTGGCGTGTGAGCTGAAGTTCTCCATGGACAGTGCAGTAGTGTCGGAGTGGAGGAAGAACTCGCTTAAGTCTCCGTTGGGTTGTTGGGTTGGGTTGAGAGGCGGAAGACGAAGAGAAGAGAAAGAATGCCCGGCTTTTATGAGTCTGATTTGATGAAAGGAGCAGCTGTTACCAAAGGCACATTCATTGCCGCCGTCCTCTGCTCAAATCACACTTAAATACGACGAATTTCCCTTCTCTTCGTCCCCACTTGAAAACACACCATTTTTGGTTAGACAATTTCACATTTCCTAGTACACTTTATTCTTTCTCTTGTGAAGGCCCATGTGTATGTATCCGGAGGATAAGCTCATCCTCCTCCTCGTCGTCGTCTCCTTCTTACACAATGCCAATGATGCCTCAACCACAAAACCAATTTATAAAGCCACTGCCGTCTCCTATACACCACACCACACCACCAAGACGAAAGACAGACGGACGGACGGACACATATCTACGACTGTCTCCAGATCCAATTCTTGGTTTTACTGGAGGAAAATGGGATTTCCTACGATAATGGTAATGTTATAATGTATACGTAGAAACAAGTAGAGCACTCATATGCGCCTACAGTCATACTTTTAGCCACTGCTACAAGTTGTAGTAAATAGCTCTCTTCTACAATCCGAAAATAATAATATCTTCCCGTCTTAAGTGTTTTATTAGGGGCATATATGCAGCATGCCGTGGGTGGAGAAGCATTGTGGGTTAAGTCTAAGTCCCAGCTTAAAAGCATTGTGTCGCAAGGAACTGGGGAACCATAGAAAAAATGCTTTACAAAAGTGTTTAATTCTATAAATTAACTTTTTTAAACCGTCAAATTTAGTAAATAATACTTTTTTAAAAACGGTCAAAACTAGTAATTAAACACTTTTTCAAAACGGTCAAATCTAGTAAATAACACTTTTCAAAAGGTCAAAAATCTTGAAATTACCGTTTTCAAAAACATTCAAAATCAAGTATATTACCGTTCCAAAAAGGTTAAATCACACAGTTTTACTCTCAGAAAGCGTAAACACCACAATTTCAAATGAGTTTGAAAAGTGTAAATACAATTTTTACGTGCTTAGAAAAGTTTAAATACCAGTTTAAATATGTTAAAAGGCTAAAAAACGTAGATATTATCTTTACATTTATTTTTGAAAAGTTATAGTATGTATCACTTTTACTCAATTAAAAGTGTGAAACCTCATTCCACTCCCTCTTAAAAACATTGTGTAATTTACACATTTCAAAAATTGATAAATTGGCATTTATACTTTGTAGAAATGAACCAAAAGTGGTTGCAAACGAACCAAGTAAAATAAAAAGTTGATTGTTGGGACTTGCGTCTACAGGACATCAAAGGGACGCTGGACTTACGTCACAATGCAATGCATCTTCACTGACGATATATTACATGAATTGGAATTTGAGCATAGGTACATATAAGTTGTATATGAAAAGAATACGGGTATAACATAGCCATATTAGTGTTTATGAGTTTTTGTTTTTAAAAAAACTTACAGTCGACGCTGACTTTGATTCGTTTACTAACAGCCGGAGGAACGCCGTTGGCGGCAATACACATGTAGGCTCCCATGTCAAGTCGACTGATTCGGGTCAGCTCTAAACTATCTCCTTCCAACTCCCGCACTAAAATAAACCCAAAAATACACATTATATGTAACTACATACATAGGCACATACCTCCATCAATTAATCGTCCAAACAAGAATTTAATGGATGACTTCATGTATACATGTACATGTCCGTGTCGTTAGCATGAGCCATTACTACTCTTCCAGTTTTCCAGATAGGAAAGGAACTGGACCAAAAAACAAATGGAATTGGAGGGATATTGAAATGGGAATGGGCATAGTTTTTTGAGGAAATAATACAACAAAAGAAATAAAAAACCTTGAAAAAGTTTGAGAGTCTCACCGGAAATGGATTTGTTGATTTTCATGTCAAGTTTGTCTTCTCTTTGCCACTTGACGGTTGGCTCTGGTGATCCAGTGGCATGGCAGGTGAGGGAGACATTGGAATTTTCACGCACAATTACATCGGAACTGCTCATTGAGTCATCGATGTTGGGAGGAACTGGAACAAATAAATGACCAGAAACTTAGTCTTTATCGGCTTACTTTTATTGAAATCTCTAGCGTGACAAGAAACTTTCTTCATCTTAGACCCTCTCTCTCTCTGCGTCTCCAAACACAACTTAAACATAATTTATGTCAAACCCTTGAAACGAGCCATTCTTTTTACATTTACGACAATCTATCTGGAATCCTTATACAAATATTCTCTTGGGTCCCTTTCCCTTTCATTCCAATTGTACGTACTTAAATACATATGTACATACATAGGTACATTCTTTAAAGGGACAAGGACCAACATACAAGTACTTGGGATGGAATTTAGTGTAATTTTTCAAGTTATTTTTACAATTGAAGTAATAAAAGTTTCTAATGTGAATATCTTCCTCCCCGCATAAATTGTTTCTCCACTACTTTAAACGTCATGCTGTACAACAATCTAGGTTATTACATTCCAATTGGAAAATTGAGTCGAGGTCCTCAGGCTGGTGTTGGTGCTGGGCTGAAACCAAAATTAGAACCCACGCAAAAGTGCCCAGGAAAGTCCAGTGCAGACCCAATGCCTTGGTTTTGTTCGATGAAGAAGACATTCCCATTTTGTGTTCTCAGTATACAGTATACAGATTGAGCTCAGTTACTATCGTGTTACAACTTACAACTTTAATTCCGTTTACTTTACGTCTCCTTTCCCTCCTATGTATGTATATTACTGTGGGGAAGGAAATCGAGAAAATTTTGTTTTCGTTCGACTCAAAATCCTATGAATGTATGTACATGAAGATCGTAGCACAAGGAATACTGATGGGACACTGCGGTGCGGTGTGGTGACGATGGCTATTTGAAAATGTACTGAAGATGGAACGATAGAAGAGATGCTTCCCAGCACCAGCTCAAGTGAATTCCTTTGGAGCCACAGATACCTACGTAGTATGTATATAGTAGCCATGGGAACCGGCCCATAATATAGCCCAGGAAGGAACTCTACACTCTACGTTTTGCTGCACTAAACTCAAATAATTAGAACATTTAATTTTTATTGTCCCACAAACCGTATTGTCGTTTTGAAACAATCAAAAAGCTCCCAGCTGCTTTTAATTAGGACGACGTCATTAAAACAAGAAGCAACTATCTGAATTGCCTCTATTAATTAATTTCTTTCTTCAAATTGAACCTCATGTTTCGACAACTTTCAACCGAACCACCATATACCATATACATATGTATACCTTACATACAAATGTAGGTACTAATAAAGCTGTAAATTCCAACGTATATACCTATGTACCTACCTATATACTTTCATTCAAAGTCTATTATTACGCCCCATATTTTCTAGCTGTTAGGCGGGGCTCTGGTGACTTTTAATTAATATTAATATACACGTTACGTTATACGGCATAACCCATCACTGCACTGTCAGTAGATAAATTCAGTTTGAGTATAAAACAGCAACAACAACATCCAAGGACTCAGCTCATTCGAAAACTATTCTGCCGTCTCTGAATAAATATAACCTTTATTTGTCAAAAATCACGTTTCTGAAGCAAACAGTTATGCATGTATGTACATCATTTGGCATTACTTCGCTTAAGCCTATCCTCCGTCACTTTCTACACATAGAAATGAGAACAGTGCCGTTTTTCTAAGCATTGTATGATTGCATGTATGTAAATGTGCAACATATTTCTATTTCGACACGAATGGAATGACTCATTGTTTCAACGACAGCTATAGTAGCAAGTGGGAGAAAAGAAGAAACCGAATAGAATGAGAATGAAGGGCTAAATGGCTAAATTCTAAATCGTTATATTTAATAGCCACATGGCATTACAGCTAGAAAAATAAATTAAAACGGGAGTCTTTTGATCATTGTCGAATTATTTTAATAAAAATTAAGACATCTTACTTTCTGTTTTAAAATAATTACCTTGTCTAATTTGTGAGCTTACTTAGTTGGTTTGGGTATTTAGTCTCTGTTGGCTGATGTTCAACAACTGCTTAATACAATATGTAGTATACTACGGTTTAGTTGAATTGACTGATTTTACGTCATTCAGTAGGTTAGGAGGAAGCATTAGACGGAGAAGCATTGAGCAGTCAATTCGAAAAAGTGATAAAGCCAAAATGACTGACGTTTCATTGGTCACAACAGGTAACTCCACTACTTGAAAAAGCACTGCCCATCATGGCATTAATAGCTTTCAGAATAAATGTGAAAGACCATTTTCTGAATATTCAAGCTGTATCGTTTATTACTTATGAGCTAATTAAAACCTAAGATATTGCTGTCGTATATTAGCATGAATAATTGAGTACTACCACTACCCACGTAGCACGTGCACGTGCCAAGCTGTTTTATCAAAACGGTAAGTAGTTTGCGAATTTCGGTTCAGTTGATAATTAACTTGGATCGAAACATTAAGAGCATTTTAGAACATTAAGAACTAATTAATACTCTTATTGTTAGTCCTTGAGGAAAGTGCTAATCATTAGAGCTTGGTTTATTTAAAAGTATATTATATTTTAAATGTTTTTGAAGTTTATTTTTTCATGTGAGGTTAAGATACTAGTTTTGAAACATTGCTGTATCTTGACTTTGACCTTTTGCATAAAAGCCAAAAGTGTGTTAATATAAAGGAACTTATTTACAACTATAATAGGAGAAGGCAGTTAATTGACAAAAGTCGAAATATACAACTGCTAACTACCAAATCCACAGTTTGCTTAAAATGCTGTCCAAGAGAGTGCACCAAACCATGCGTTGGTATTTTACTTGGACAAATTTTATTCACATTTTCCCTTTTGAGTACGATTTCAAAGAGAACAAAGTTCACATCACAAAGCAACTGTATAAATGGAAGATTTCGTCGTCCATCCTCCTTCTTCACGGTCTCTTTGTCACCGGACGAGTGCTGTACGACTATCTCATGCTCGACGGCTCTACAGAAATCTTCATGTACAGGTTTTTTTTCATCTTTTGTTGGGCAATTGCTCTAACGAATCAATTAAATACGTACTTTTTTAAAAACGAAATTGCGACTATCATCAATGCGTACGTTGAGTTGGATATGCGGTGCACCAGTAAGTACAATATTAATTTAGTGCCTTAACAAATTGGTATGGTAATTAGGTGTGCCATTTTAAACGTTTTAATTTGCATTTATAAGGACTGTACACCATCCGAAGAACGGCAGATCTTTGTGGATTCTTGGTCGGATTTTTATTTCCAGTCATCATCATACCTTCGCATACCGCAATATATGCTGGCATTTATTTCTTTGATCCAAAAAGTCCAAATTTTTTTAATTCACTCCTTCCTGGTAGGAAATATGGACTTGTTTCGATTTTAATGGTCATTCCGGACGTTGCAGGATTTTTTATTGGATGGACATCCGCTTACTTTTCTTTACTTCTCTGCTTTACTTTCCAAATGAGCACTCGCCATTGGCTAAAGCAACTCAGGTCATTATTATGTTTCTATTAGTGTCATTTTGTGTCGATTTACGCAATTAAAACTATAATTTTACATCATTTTCGTTTTCTTCGATATTTTAGTATGACCAACATTGAGGGAAAGACAAGTAGAGCTCAGTTACGAACAGTTCAAAAGGCATTTGGGCTGTATCGTCAAATTACCATATTGGTGAAGATGTTCAACATTGGGATGTCGAACGTTTACCAACCTCTTCACACTCTTACATTGAATTCACTTTTCGTCATCTGTGCATTCAACACTGTGCGCTTTTACAGTAAACTCCATTGGTTTCCATACTCATTTAGTCCATCGATGGTAATTACGGTTATTGTCTACAACTGTACTGCATATACCACAGCAGCAGGGATCCGCAACTATTCCGATGAGTTTAGGGATTCGTGGCAAAAATGGCTGAGCACTCATGTGACAGATCTATCGGAGCGGAAACAGTACCTTCGCGTACTCAAGTCCTGCCCTCAGCTTGGAATTCGTATGGGACAGCAGTACTGGGTGGACAAAGAAACACTCGTCAAGTCCCTGGACATTCAGATTGACCACACAATAACACTTTTGCTTGGGGTCAGTGGCTGACCTCAATATAATTATTGGATATTGCGTCTATGGCATACAAATAATAATAATTAATAATCAGAGACTATTATTTCGAGCCTCCACCACTGTACACGCATGCATTTTAAAAATAGTTTATTCAAAATCAGCTTCTTCAAAATTAATTTTTTAAAGTAATTGAAAGTATCTTTTTCTCCAATTTTACACACTCTCGACCGCAATCTTGGACACACTCAACTATTTTTTTCGTAGCGAAATGAGTTTCCTTGGGCTCATTGTATGCGTACAGACGGGAATACGAATAGATGGTATTGCTTGAGCTGTGTTAAATGTGTCAAGTAACCCTGTGCGGATCTTCCGTTAAACTGTGGTTTCGTATTCTAAATAATGTAACCAATTCATGATTCCATGCAATGCAAGTGGCCGAAAAGGCTACCAGCTTTCAGAATAGGTATCATTGTATTCATTAGTCACACTGCTCAATAAGAAAATTAGTTGCAAGGGAAAACGTGGGATTCACCGAGCTGTCTGATTTTACGGATGAATTGGGCAAAATGAGAAATAATTCGAAATTCTAAACGTGTTTTCGCATGTACATAATTTGGCAGAAATTAAAACTGACGGTTTCATGCACTTTCACAAGGTAATTATTAATTTACCCTTCTAAATTATTTAGAACTACGAGCAGTTAAAAAGTGTTCTTTTAATTTTCGTCATTACTTTGTCTAAGCTTACCCTCCGTCACTTGCTTCAAACAGAAATGAGAACAGTGCAGTTTTTCTGTGTATTGTATGATTGTATTTATGTACATAAATCGCAAAATATTTCTATTTCGACACGAAAGGAATGACTCATTGTTTGAACGGAAGCTATAGAAGCAAGTGGAAGGAAAGAAGGAACCGAATAGAATGAAGAGACTGAAGGGCTTGAGGAATACAAAATTGTATTGCTTTTACAGATACATACAATTTGCCGTTTTTAAAAGCTCTGTGTGTTCATCGCAATGAAAAGGCTAACGGACAGAAGACAGAATTGTTTGAGGAGTGAAAATGTAGGGAGCTTCGTCTCCAAGTTGTAAGCATAGAGACAAACGATGGGCTCGACAATGCAATGACAGAGCTGTATGTAGTTAGTACTCTGTGCTGAAAGTAGAAACACAGTTATAGGCATATCTTTATGCGTGAATCTAAAAGCCAAAGTGATGTTGGTGAATCCGTGAGTTTTTGTGAATTTTAGGTACACAGAGGAGTGAAGTTGGTGGTTGGATGTGGGATTTCGGTGAGTGTCTGCTCTGTTTCCATCTCCCATACAGACACCGTCCATACAATGCTAAGATAGGTACATATTCCATCAGTATGTAGCACAGTGCGAGACGTCGAGAGTGTATACTATATAAAGATGACGAAAACGGGATGAGAATAAATGCGTTTGAGTTTGCACAATATTTACGCAACAGTTGTTTCTTTATTGCATTATTTATTTGAATTCAGGCGCACTGAGAACTTCTTGACATAAGCTTTTATTCCCGCCAACATCATCTCTTCTTCTCCCCTACTTTACCTCTCTCGCTCACTTACTCACTCTCTCTCTCTCTTCCTCTCTGTCTCTCTCTCTCTCTTTGCTTATTCAAAGAAGAGCACTTGAGCAACCGCTAATAAATCAAACTACTGCCGCTAATAATGGATGTTCAACTAACCTTATTACCCTTTTAGAGTTTGCCCAACCAAAATATGTATGTTTTCAAAAATTTGCTATTGCATTTTTAGCAGTATTTGCATTAACTATCCTATCAAAGGAAATTCCATGGATAAATAGGAAAGAAAAGTAACTCAGCCTGTATGTGCTTTAAGGAGCATTGAAAACGCAGTAGAAATATGTACATTGGAAGAGCTTCCCCTGTTTTTCAGATGCGTTCCCAATGCGCTCAGGACGCATTGTCAATGATTTTTGGGTAGTGTTCGTCCACGGGGTGTACAGTACAGATACAGTTGTAGGTGTCTAATAAAAATAAGATGGGGAAAGTGGATTTGCGTGTGTTTTGAAGAGTAGTAGGAAATGTAATAAAGGCTCTGGTCAAGGTCCGGAGAGAGAATGACTGACTGACTGTACGTATAGAAGCGCATAGTGAAGGGAGGGAAACCGCTATGAATGAGGATGTGTAGTAGGCAGAAGTTGAGATGAGGGTTCAATATTGAATATGAGGAGAGATTCGTGTTAATGTTTCCATTAGACGAGATTCTCCCCCCTCAGCCATACTTAGGCGTATTAGGAGAGACATGCATTTAGTTGAGCCGACATTCATTGCATGGAACGTCATGCGTCTTCCAGGATAAATTCCTTCCAAAACAGCCAAGTCACATCATATCATCCATTATATCTTCCTCTTTTAGCCCCAAACCCTTGTAGAGCATTATTACGTCTACTCCACCGCCTCATCCCTTCTAACTCTGTTATCAGTACATACTGCACACACATGTATACCTATATAATTGTGTTCAAGTACGGCAGTGAAAGAACCAACTTGTCTCCTACATTTCATCCTAACCCATCCCAAGGAGAAAATCCTTTAAAATTACACATGAAACTATGGAGTACTGTATGGGATTGGAATTCTACTCCGTTCTGTACTTTATATCTCAAGATATTATTTGGGTGTTTGAGTGCCCTCCTTTCTTAATTCTTCACTACTTTCTCTCTCTCTCTCTCAACTACCAGTATAACGCATTCATCCACTTTCACTTGACCTAATGACTACCAACAACGTTAGCGCAATACAGCAGATCGGACCCAACCAATCCTATTAAGACTGTACTTGGGTCGTATTTATACTAGAAGGATCCGGCTTAGTGGTTTCCATTACGTATCGAGGGGAAGATATAATTACACGGTGAAGTGGATGGAGCCTCAAATTGAGATTCTAGTCGACCGAAAACATGGAGTAATGAAGCAAAATATTAATTCCCACCATGAAATTACAGTCCAATCGGGAAAAGTATTGGGCAGAAATGAATTGTATTGACATGTAGCCACCCACAGGAGAATCGAAGGATTTTTCTTGGTGAGCAGATCATAAAAATGACTGCAATTGTATGATGATATCAATCTTAAAACAGATATGTACCTACGCAACTGTTTGCTGGGTCAAGCTAGTTGGTGTCCATCGTTCTCCATGGTAGGAAAGATGAATGAGGTGAAAGGATGGCGAAAGCTTGCTAGAGTTGGCAGTCTTATGCATTAAGACACCCACTCGGTCGGTCTGTCAGTCGACGGAACGGTGCGGTTCTCAAAAAGAAAGAATGCGACTATATCACCATACACTCGAATTCAGAGTACAGGATGAAGGGGCAGAGCAGAGGGAAGGATTTGGAGTGAGAAATCGGTACTTTCATTTTTATGATCTGTAGATGGATAATTCGTGTTCATATCCGCCATCTAGAAAAACATATCCTCACAGACATTATATCCTCTCAGAGGAAGAAAGGAAGGGAAAAAAAGCTGGATTGAGGTACTAGAGCAGTGGAAAGCACCGCTACACAATCTGTGATATGATGTGATGGGAGTTGATATTGATACAGATATTTTCTATTTGGATCCCAGTTGGCCTTTTCCCCGATTTCTTAGAGGATTTTCTGCCACACTTGTTTCTATTCTATTCCCACCAAACTTTCTTTTTCATCGTATTCTTCTGGTTGATAGAAACTATTCCTTCCCTTCCTTTGTATCCCCTGAGCGAGCAACTGGAGAAAGCAAGAGCGACAGAGTACATGGAGTATAGAATAGACTGCCTAACCTAGTACGTACTCAGACAGAGAGAGAGTGAGAGGAAACAACTAACTCTGCCTCCTCTCTCTCTCTCTCTCACACACTCTCTCTCCCACTATTTACAGTTGAGTAGTGGGAAATTTTCAGTTGACTGCCTCCTTCTCAAAGTAGGAAGCATAAAATATTTTTCTCACAACCTGTTGCTCTCATAAATGCTACCGTTCTCCATGTCAAACTTCATTCATCACATTATGCATTGTAGTCCGATCAATCATCTCAGCTGACTCGGCCGCAATCCCTCAAGCTCATTCTACAAGACCAGACTAAGCGGACGCAGACGGAAACATTGCATGAACATGGGGAAAGGACGAAACATGTGTATGTACTCCGTCGATTATTTTATGTCAAATATTTAGTGTCAACAAAATTTAGTAATCTAGAATACAAATGGAAAAAAAATGTATTAAAAAAAACTAAATCGCTAAACTTATTGAGGTTAGAAATTCTAGACGAAAATGACAATAATGTTTGGGCTTGTACTTCGGGTAGGAGGGTAGTTTGACAGAGGAGGAAGAAATGTTGCGATAGGGAGGACGAGAAGTGTCAATGAAAAATATCTTTGGTTATAGAAGGTTGCTACTGGGTTTTCTAGGCTGTTGCCTTGTCTCGCTTAGGGCTCTACTGTCGGAGTTAGAAGGGGAGAGGAGTAGAGTAACTGTGATGTGTGTCATTCTTGGTGAAAGTGAAGAACACGCAGAAAGACAAAGATGGACTTGGAGAGACGGTTGTTTGACATTTCCCCATGTAAAAATGAAAGAATTTCAATTTACATAAAAATATGTACGAGCGTGTCTCTCCTTGGACCACCTATTTGCTGGTTGGGTACGGACACGATGCCTATAGTGCTCGGCTTATGAAAAGTTAGAAAGTTCCTCCACTTTCACTTGCTTCTATCTGTGCATGTGTCTGCACGTCCGTCAGTTCAGTCGCTCATCTCAACAACTAGCAGTTTCCGTCTTTTTAGTCATCTTGTGAGAAAAATTGGACTGAAAGTATGCAGAAAATGGTGTATCAGAGAATATTCAATTTGTGGCTCCTACGGCTTGAGTTGAACGCTGCTGAAAATCGATGTACGCCACAGCAGCTCTCACTCAACTCTCTCTCTCCTCACCCAACATTCTTTCTCCCTGGCTTTCCCAATCTTCACATCTCCTCTGCCTGGGACTGCGTATGTACTGTGCCTACTACTTGAGCCTTCAGCCCTGAGACGTCAACCACTTCTCCACTTCCAGCCAAACACCAAAAACTCTCTTCACATCAAATCAAATGCAACCCAACTTCACTTACTTCATGTATCGTGTCGCCTTGCCTTTTGCTATTTTTCCTCTGGGTCCCTGCCTCCCTGCCTCACTGTCTCCCTCCATGCACATACATGTCTACCCACATCAAAATCTCATCCGTAAATGTAAACTTGTTCATGGATTTCAATTTCAATTTTCTGCACTATGAAATCTTTATCGCGGTTTCATCTCGTCTGTCAATCCACTTCTCTCCACACATACTCACACTTCTACATTTTTAAATCAATTTGCAATTTGCAATGGGATCCCAACTTTGCAACATTTTCTATCTTCTGCTCCGTATCCTTGTGTTTTCTCGAATTAAGCCACGCTCTCTCGTCACAAATGAGCAGCAGAATGTGCCCTGACGTTACTTATCTATTTATCTGCCAGTATAGTAGCTACTTTGAAGTATAAGAAGAAATCTTTTATAAATAAAATAAATACTACTGGCATTGGTGGATTGGGTATTTTTTCTTGGAATCGCTTGAAATTCTGTGGTGTGTGATATTGAGCACGTTCCCAAGGTATGTGAATGCTGATAGACATGGCATTAGAAATGTAAAATGTGAAAAAGGTTGGCGTTGCCTAGAACAGGTTGGCGATGTCTGTTTGTGGAGTTATTGAAAGGGATTGGTGATGTTCTGTGTTGCTGTTTTGCTTCGAGGATGTTTGACGTTCCGGAGAAATGTGGGATGGAGGCGGGATGGAAAGAGTGTGTACTGATGCTGGGCTATGTGTGGTGGGTAGGGTGTTGAAGCTGAATTAAGGCCGTCGTCGTGTCGTGATGACTGGAGAGGAGATTTGCTGAGATTGTGTGAAGATCGACAGCAAACCAATTTCTGAACGTCAATGAAACGACGCTTCGAATTATCATCCGGAGGAAAGGAAATGCGACGCGGAAGGATATAAGATTCCATGGATAGTTCACCATTTCCTCAATACATTTTATTCCCGTCTCCTCACTTCTTTCTCCAAAATCTCTCTCCTCCCTTCAAATACATCAATTCCAATTTGTTTCCATAGATAATATGTACTCTGTCATACTTTCATGCTTTCAACTACTTCTCTCGCCTCTCTCTCTCTCTCCTCCATTTTGCTGTTGTTATGCAGTCATCATTCGAAATAATTCACAAACCCCCTCCTTATACCTATTTCTATTTCTTCCAAAAAGGAAACCATTCTTTCCTTCCATTGCACTGTCGATCAAAACAGGCGACAGCTCATTCAAATCCAAGAACTTAAGTAAATTAAAATCATCCCGGTACAGTTTTCCATAATGAGTAAATGTCCCTTTCTCTTTGCGCGTCTCTAGTTTGGTGAAACAAGTTAAGTATGGGCGGATTACATGGAGAAAGTGACAACACACAAATACAGATACAGCTTTGGAAGGTAGCATCATGCGAAATGAAGAGTGAGGCTATCAAGGCTGTAAGGGTGGCTCCAGTGCACTGTAATGTGGGCTAATGAAGAGGTAAAGTAGATTTATGTTGGTTGTTTGATTTGATGAGGTACCTAAATAATGTTGGTTTGGTGTGTGCATGGATGAAAAGATGAGAGTGGAATCCCATGAGAGTTCCAAGTCCTCTGCCTGCCTCCATGTGTAGCCTTCTTGTCGTCGTTCATGTTCTAAGGATTTGTTTTTGGTAACGGAACGGTTCGAATTCCCTTTCTGTCTCTCCACTTCTCTCGCTCTCTCTCTCTCCTTCTCTCTGTCTCTCGTCCCATAGCTCCAGCTCTCTAAATAGTATGTCTCTCGCGAAGGATTTTATTAACGACATGGGAAATTGCCATGAGGGCAAGAATGAGTAGAAGTCGACACGAGCTGTTGAATATAAGTGAGCATCAGGCGGTCATAATGACTCTCCTTTCAGTAGTCAAGTCGCTCTAATAGCAGGCTAATTAGGAAACCAATTAAGGTTGAAACTAGGCAATATGATCCATCTAATGCGCCTTTCCCTCTACAATATGCTTTTCCAATGTTCTACAATGTGGAAGGAGTACTACATGCCATTGTGCGGTCCTATGCTCTGCCACACTACCAGCTCCAGAGCCAGTGCATTCTCCACTGTTTCTTTCGGACTGCGAGAGCAAAGTAAAGGCGGAGCATTTTCCAACTCTCATTCATTATGGTTAAGCCACTTTCATTTCATTTCCTATCTAGCAATATGACGAACAGCAGACGTGAGATTTTCCCCACTATAGGTATAGCAAGGGGGAAAGTGCATAGAGAAAGTCAGCTATAGCACAATTCTTATCTTAGTATACTGATACTTTTGTGCTTATATGTACAAAGAAAGCATTCATCTATATCGAGTCAATTTGGGTAGGAAATGGCTTTTCTTCCATTTATTACTATTAGGTGTATCTACGTTATA
>JAQFZC010004170.1:0-16773 GCA_034695205.1 Dicyrtoma fusca | reverse complement strand
AGTTTTGACCTTTTTGAAAGCGTTCATTTCTAGTTTTGACCTTTTTGAAAGCGTTCATTTCTAGTTTTGACCTTTTTAAAAGCGTTAGTTATTTAAGTTTTGACCTTTTTGACAATGTTAAATTCTACGCATGATCTTTTGGAAAAGGTTGATTTCTAGTTTTGACCCTTTTGGAAGCGTTAATTACAAATTTTTATCTTTTTGAGAATGTTAAATTCTAATACTTGTGGTCTTTTGGAAATTGTTGATTTCTAGTTTTAGCTTTTTTGAAAATGCTAATTTGTAGTTTAAACACTAAGCAACTTCATAGTTTGCCAGTTCCTAGTTAGGTACTTAGGTTCAAAATAATAAATTACGAGATATGAACTGTTTTCCTATACTTCGTATGTTGACGTACAAGCCGACTAAAAATGACTAAAACGTTTTGTTTTACTTCATAAACAATTACGAAGAATCAAAACTCAAGACCAAGACGATCCGAAGGCCTTAATAACTTCGACAACTTTTAAATATGGACAATGGCATGCTGCTATACTCACGCTATCTGTCTCCTACATTCAATTTGGATGAATAATAATAATAATAAATTACTGTGCATTATATTATTATATGTAATACGCTCTAATCTACAGCGTCAAGATGACCGGAGCCAGCCAGCCAGCCAGCACAAAAGCGTCACAATCACCAGCACCATAGAAAGGGATGCATTATCTGAACCAAAATAAAAAAGGAAACTAAAGGCACGTACATAGCAGAGCTTTCATATCTCCTTATTAAAACATTTCAAATTGGAAATTCGATTGCCAAGTCCTTTTTAAGAATTCAGAATGTACCATTCACTGTCTTGAGCCGTTTAGCGTTGACTGTGGGCTCATGCCGTTTTCGTTTCAATGTTGATGTTGTTGTTATTAGTCGATCTTCTGTCAGGTCAGATTCAGATGCATACATCTTACAGATAACTTACATACAAACACTGTAAGTTGAAGTACAGCATCATTTTTGTTGTTATACATTTCTTACACAAGTAGATACTTACTGCATTGCATAAGGAAAAGTCATTGAAACAGTCGAAACAGACCACTGATTGTGGCTTATGAGGCAAAATGAGGTTTTCGAGAAGTTCGCAAAGAAAAACGGCTCATTTTGTCGCTAAAGCTTCTGGGAAAGAACTGGGAAAATATAGAATATAGCTTTACAAAACTGTTCATTCTACAAAAATAACATTTTGAAAAGGCACAAACTAGAAATTAGCTTTTTTAAACGGGCGAAATAAATTTAAAATTAGCTTTTTTGAGAAGGTGAAATAAATTAGAAATTAGCATTTTTAAAAAAGTCAAATAAACAGGCAATTTGGCACTTTCAAAATGGGCAGTATACAAGAAATTAACATTTTCAAAAAGGCAAAAGGTCGAAACTAGAAATCAACCTTTTCAAAAAGGTCAAAACTAGAAACGAACGCCTTCAAAAAGGACAAAACACTAGAAACTGCTACTTTCAAAACGGCCAAAAACTGGAAAAGAACGCTTTCAAAAATGCCAAAAGTAGAAACTAGTACTTTCAAAAAGGGCAGTAGAAGAAATTAACAATTTCAAAAAGGCAAAAGGTCAAAACTAGAAACGAACGCCTTCAAAAAGGACAAAACACTAGAAACTGCTACTTTCAAAACGGCCAAAAATAGAAATCAACATTTTCAAAAAGAGCAAAAAACTAGAAACTGCTACTTTCAAAAAGGGGTCAAAACTATAAATAAACGCTTTCAAAAAGGTCAAAACTGTAAATAAACGCTTTCAAAAAGGTCAAAACTAGAAATCAACATTTTCTAAAAGGTGTAAAACATATTATTTTGCCGTTTCGAAACGGTTAATAACTACGTGTAATTACTATAGTCACTACATAGTAGCCAAGTAGCCATTGCATTGCATTATTGCATTCCGTTGGTTTAAGGTTTAACTTTAACATTTAAGCGTAAAAATGATGTGTTTAGCCTAGTAGGTATTATCTGTACTCTAATTTCAATACAGATTTTGCTTACTGGATTGGTAATGTAGAACAATCTTTTGTAGGTAAGGATTTTACAGATGATGAAGGCAATGGATTAAATGGATAGCCTATTACGTATAAGAATAAACTATAAAACTATTATTATCAGTCGATACATAGCTATACCCTGAACTATGGAACTATAGACCTTCGTTCGGCAGAAATCATAAATGGAGATCGTATCGGTAACTGTATAGTACCTACCTATGTATGTATACTACAGCTAATTACGGTTCTCACAAACAGATAAATACAAAAGCTAATGAAAAATGAAGTGTTTAAAGATAATAAAATATATAACTACCTATATACCTGCTATAGGTATATACTATATAGCTATAGCTCCAATAGAAGTGTCCCACTGTCAACTGTGCCTGCACATGTTTTGAAAGCTTCGAAGCATTTTCGGCTTCAATTACAACACAAGTTACGCAATCACACTCACAAAATGATTCCATAAATAGTCATCCCTTGCACTATCACCCATCCCATTCAATTCAACAATCTACCAGTCAATCACAATTATAGCAAGAACTACAGCACAGCACACCAAAGATAAAAGATTAAGCCATCTACGCATTTAGATAGGAATAATTATACCAGTACCGGCAATCAGTCGGTTAATTGCAGCATTTCAGTTAGTTAAGTAACAATAACAGAAATTAATGAAATTAATTGCATCCTCGAATACATCTCCTTTAATAGGCAGAGTCGCACTAATTAAATGACCTACTCGAATGTACTAGTTAGACTGCGCAAAATAATTGAGATGAGACAAAAAAAGTTCTACTGCATTATGTTCTATGACTCTGTTATGATGGTTTGATTTGATACAAAAAGTTTGTTCTATTTTTACTAATTCTGGATTACATTTATATGTCTAGCTTAGCTATTCGATTTTCTCGTTAACCTCTTGGAAACTGCATGGGAAACCATAGAAGATGGCTTTACAAAACTGTTCATTCTTGAAATTAGCTTTTTTAAACAGGTGAAATAAATCAGAAATTTGCTTTTTTGAAAGTAAAATAAATTAGACATTAGCTTGTTTGAAAAGATGAAATAAATTAGAAATTAACATTTTTAAACAGGTGAAATAAATCAGTTTGCTTTTTTGAAAAGGTGAAATAAATTGGAAATCAGCTTTTTTGAAAGTAAAATAAATAAAGCCTAGCTTTTTTGAAAAGGTGGAATAAATTCAAAATTAGCTTTTTTGAAAAGGTTAAATAAATTAGAAATTAGCTTTTTTGAAAAGGTGAAATAAATTACAAATCAGCTTTTTTGAAAGAGTGAAATAAATTCAAAATTAGCTTTTTTGAAAAGGTGAAATAAATTAGAAATCACCTTTTTTGAAAAGGTGAAATAAATCGAAATTACCTTTTTTAAAATAGTCAAATAAACTAGCGTTCAGTACTTTCAAAAAGTTCCACACAAGAAATATACATTCTCAAAATATTTAAAACTAGAAATTACCATTTTCAAAAAGGCCAAGACTATAGAAATTACCATTTTCAAAAAAATACAAAACTATAAATATACTCCGTTTTAAAAATGTTAAATTAGCAAATCACCCCATCACGTAATGACTAGTGACCAGACAGACTGGGTCTGTCAGTCTTTATCTAAAATTAGACTAAATGCACGCATTACAGGTCACGAACATATTTTTCAATCATTTACAGATAAATTGAATAAATTCCATTAGAAAGTTCAGTAAAATTTTTACAAATTAGCGTCACAATACACGGATTGGTACGCAATAAATTAACTACTGTAGGAATGCAGCTACTTTTACTGTGAACTGTGAACTGTGTGGCTCTACTATAATTAAATATGTACATACTGCGCATAGACAAATGACGAAATGACGATGAGCCGAGCCCATTAGTAAATATTAATACACCGGTTGACAGGGGCTCGATAATTAAATTAGCACCCCTAATTCCTGTCCACCATTCTGTCCCAAAATTTGACTATTGCAAACTGCTCAATGCAATGTAAAGGGCTTGGGAAATATAACGTTTGATCTCTCTCATGTGATTAATTCTATGCCTCCAAGTATTTAATTCTAATTAAGTAAAGATGTGTACTTTTGTACGAATCGGAAATAGCTTAGTGGACCACTAGCATAAAACTACACTATGTACATACTTCCATTTCCTGGTGGGTCATCAGGTCAACACACATCACCTCACTAGCCAGCCGATTTAAACAGTAACTTCTTAAGAAGAAAATGACAGATTTAAAGATGACAGGGACGAAAGAAAACGACGGAGGGTCCAACAAAGTATAAATAATGACAAGTTGAAGGTTAAATCTTTAGTTTACAGTTCGACATCACCTGGCTCACAATATTCCAATCAGCTTTTCAAATCAAATCTAAAAATATATTAAAACCAAGTCAAAATTATTATTTTACATTCACGAGCAACTAAATTTCATTAGCTATACTTAAAAGATTGTAAAGTAAAGGCAAAAACGATAAAACAAAACTAAAATGAAGGGATTCTTTCTTCTTGCAATCGGCATTGCCGTCATTTCTTCGTCTGTGGTTCAAAGTGACGTGTCCGTGAAACCGAAATCGGTTGAGAGTGGCCATCACTATCAGTATCAACAGACGGACCAACTTCAGCAGCAGCAGCCTTTACAGCAACCACAAACAACGGACGTGTACAACTACCCGGCTCCCAGCACCTATCGAAATTACCAACAAAATCCGTCAAATCCAACTGCTAGCTCCGGGTATTATAATTACTACAATCCGTACTACAACGGCTTTAGCAATAATCAAGTTGGAAATCATCAGAAGCAAGGTAATGGAACAATTAGTTAAACCAAATTACTAAATTGTAAGAAATAATGATGATTAAACCTTTTCGAATTGCAAAATACCATGCTTTACACCTTTTAGAAAATATTGATTTCTAGTTTTAACATTTTTGAAAGCGTTCATTTGTAGTTTTGATGACCTTTTTGAAAAGGTTCATTTCTAGTTTTGGACCTTTTTGAAAAGGTTCATTTCTAGTTTTGGACCTTTTTGAAAAGGTTCATTTCTAGTTTTAACCTTTTTGAAAGTGTTCACTTCTAGTTTTGGCCACTTAGAAAGCATTCTTTTTTAATTTTGACTTTTTTGAAAGCGTTAATTATACAAGTTTTGACGTTTATGACAATGTTAAATTCTAATTAAGATCTTTTGGAAATTACTGATTTCTAGTTTTGGCTTTTTTGAAAATGTTATTTTGTAATTTAAACACTAAGCAACTTCATGGTTTACCAGTTCCGAATAGGTTAATGATTACTGATGTGTTTAATTATGACCGTGGTTTCCCCATTTCAGATTTCAACCCAACAGATTTATTCGGAGGTGGTGGCGGTGGTGACGGTACTGACGGTGGTGCGGAGCTGGGGACCGTGGGTGGGGTGATTGCTGCCATTGCTGCTGCCGTGGGGCTTAAAGGTCGGTCTCAGTCAATGGACAGATGACAGATACTATAAAATAAAAATTAAACATAAATTGATCTATTTAATTGAATTTATTACTATTATTAAGTAAATATTAAATAAAATGATACATTAAACAATTTAAAGGCATCACAAAGCTCGGACTGTGGGCCCTAGGCTTCTTCACCTTCTTCGTGATTCTGGTGGCCGTGCCGATAATCCTGGCGATTGTGGCCATCGCTTTGGCGGCCACTAATGGGATGACGGGTGACAAGGACATGAACATGATGACCATGATGAAGCAGATGTTCGGAAAAGATGACAAGGACATGCGGGCATTAGGAAGTTTCAATGCATTCTTGAACAGTGAAGAGTGCATCGAGAGGATTTCTTGTGCCATCGGACAGAAAACTTACGGTCGACTGTACGGTGTCAAAGAAAGCTCTAAAAACTCGTCAATTAGTGCAGAAAGTGAATCCAAGTAAGTTTACTTCACAAAAATGAATCGTCAATTATGATGCTTACAAGGTCAAAGGTCACTCAGGCCAAAATACAGAATTAGAGAATTAAACTGAACCACAATTAACTTTTCTGCCTGTAATTTAAAAATCAACAGGAAAGCAGAAAGCAACGGAGAAGCCCGTAGCGAAACCGGTTCAGAAAAGCCCGGTTTTATTTCAAGGATTTCGCGAGCCCTCAAGGCGGGAAATTGCAAGGTGTACAAATGCTCTGTCATGTCCTATTTTTCCTAAATTCTCCAATTTAATTCTATAACTTAATTTGCAATTATTCTGAAACTTCTAATTTATTTTATTATGATTTCTGCTTCATTGTTATTATTTTCAAATTTTGAACTTTTGCTCATTATTTTCGCCTACCAGGCTTTTGGCAAATTACTGTCAACTGCCAAACTACTGTCAACTGTTGCCCGTCATAATTAGCTATTATCGTTTTTGTTGTTAATTTCCTATAGTTTCTAAATTATTGAGTTTTTTCTTTGATTATCAGTTACCCGTATTTTTGTTGCTCATTAAGTTTGTTTTTGTTTTTATTTTTAGTTTTGTATTTATTTTATTCCAATATATTATTAACCCCGTAGTTTAAGATTAAGACATAAAATCCACGCTACTGACTGACGAGCTCAACTCTGACGGTCAAAAAATGACAAGTTAACAAACAGCGGTCAGCAGTAGTCATTTGTTGACTCGACCTCTGACCTCTGACCCGACCTGACATGACATGAAACGAAACTCAATACCAAAAACTCTCTGAACTGATGACCTCCGGAAATGCCTGTTTTTTTAAAGTAAATAATATATTGAATCGAATCGACAATCGAATTATTTTTACTTTTCTAGACTAAACTTTGTACTTTGAACACGACAGCTAATTACTTCAACTGACTGAACATTCAACATTTGCAAATGACAAATGATTTACCGTTAATTTTCCTTATGAACGCATTAGATTAATGATTTTTTTTGACGATTGCTATTTTTCGAAGAATGCAATTTACCTTCTTGATTTCTTTGACTGTACTTACAATAATTACTTTTTTATGAACAATACTTTCATCAACCATCTGACCATCGCATTAGCTACTTTGTTTTTACGTAGATTAATTGAGATTAATTAAGATTTGTTGATTGTTACACAAATTATACAAAAACCTACAACAGCTATATATACGCGACCAACTGACTTATATACTAACACTTAAATTAACCCAAGTTTTTTGTTTTTATTATCATTTATTAAATTAATGCAATTAATCTCTGCAGTGAAAACTCTGTTACAATGTTAGGTATGTAATTACCTCTGAAATTTCCCGGTTTACTAAAAACTAATAAAGAATATAAAATAAATTGTGAAAACATTTACCTCACATCATTGTTATCATAATCATATTCGTTAACTTTATTTATCCATCAGTTAGTAACGTACATTACAGTTACAGTAATAATTATATTATACTCATGATAAGAAAGACTTGCAGAACTTTCCTGTAGACTGTATCAGATATATATATAATACTTACTTAAATAATTACGCAATAACTACACATTATACAATTAAATATATATTTTATATTTATATTTAATTCTTCGAATGTTTTGCTTTTTGTCTTTCGGAATTAACCATTTACATAGATACTTACTTACCAGACCAGGAAGTACTTATGTACGTGTACTTACTATACAGATTGTAGATATAATATTTCTAGACGCAACAACAAACAATCCAAAGAACCATCAGACAGACTTTGAGTTAGACTATGATATTGATATTGTGTTTACTTAATTATTAATGTTATTAATTAATTAATTAATTCAACATAAACGTACACACGACGGATGTAACTGGAAAACAAATTCAAACTTGGAATTTCGAAATTATTACATGATTCAAAATCAAAATGGCTTTTGGTTTTCTTCCTTTCTCCGTCCCGTCGCGCGTCGTTGATCTACAAATAATTAATACAAATTACAATTGACAAAAAGTTTACTACGATTTCATTACGTAGCTCAGCTATCTATGATCACATGGCACACCATTTAGAGACAAAAAAAAATCCGTATCCCTTTCTACATCGATTATAATTATTACATCGAAAATGGAAATAAAATATATCCCTGAATCGAAGGTAGATTCATTTCACAATCTTAATTTCATTTTGATTTGTATATGTGTCTGTAGTATTCTATGATTCATTAGTAATTATTTATAATCTTTAACAAGTTTTCTCTTGAAAGGTAATTAAGTAGTTCCAGTTCGGTCGGGTCCACTGTCCACATTCAGTGTACATTATAACTGACTAATAAGGTTAATATCAATTTAATTTTACGAATTATATACAATTAACATCATAAATACAAACAAACGGAGACTGACACGAAATATTCGAAATGTCGATATTTTTAATCTACAACTAAAAATTACACGCATGACGTAAGTCCAAGTAATTATGTACAGAATAGTACGAATTTTATTTTACATGATCGTCTCGTTTCCAATAATTTTCCTTCGTAAATATTAATTTTATTTTAATTACATCAGTACAACCAACCAACCAACCAGCCAACAACTTCACAATTCACAGAAGTACCTATCTACCTATGTATGTTTGGAGTTTGTAATAATTGTAATTAGTAATTAAGTACCTAGGTGTATTATTAATTCGTAAGCTGTGAGTGTGTGAGTGAGTGAGTGCTTTTTCGTTTCTTTTCTGTGATAAATTGTAAACTAGGCACCTATTTTAATTTAGATATTCTGATCCTCACAGCTTCTAAGTTTTCTAAACAGTCGGTTAAGCGTTATTCAATTTCCTTAGATTTTGGAATAACTTGATAGATAGATGATCAATACAAACCTACCTAGGTAGCTATTAGCTATCTACATAATTAGATTCAAGGCGCCTATTGGCTTTTGTTTTGTAATTTGGATTTTTCTTTTTTGTATCCTGGGCAAAAGTCAAGTGTTAGTACTATGTAATTATAGGTAATACAGTCAGTACCTAACTAACAATAATGCGATTCGATTCGAACTGTGTTGTGTTAGTGTTACTGTTTCCAAACATAAATAGATTTTTTGACTGGACTAACAAAGGTAGTAAAATAGTGTAAACTGTAAACACGTCCGTACATGTAACGTAACATTCAAAATAAAATGACATTCTTTAGTTTATTTTTAAGATTTACCTAAGCAAGCGTAATACGTTCAAACAAACTCTGCAATTACAAATTACATATATTTAAAGTATGTAAACTGTAATTGTAATTTATTATTATTCCTGATTTTAGTGATTACTGATTGAATCAAGGAGAAAATACAAATAAAATCATAAAAATCAAGCCCATTTACGTATAAATAAACTAATAAACCCTACTAAATTACTTACCTAATATAATTAAAGTACTTCCACCAAAAAAATTAAATACATAAATATAACAACGCAGTGATTTCTAGCCTAGCACTACCAAACCAAACCGTTACCTTTACCGTTACCGTGACCGTTACTACCTTTGAAAAAAAAATGACAATGTATGTATGTATACCTATGTGATTAATTGATTCATAATTTAAAAGGAAAGAGAAACGATTATTTAGGAATCAGAACTGAGGATTTGAAAAACAAACAAACGAAAAAAAAAGCAAATTTTCTAAAACTAAATCCTGCAGTACAGTGACACTATGTAAAACTTGCTTGTAAACGAGTTTGTAAATTACCCTTTGCTTTTCTTTCTTTGTCGGTTTGCTTCCTGTTTTCCAAAATCCAAACTAACAGTTCAATTTTTAATATGAATATATAGTATTTTTATTTTTCCATTTGTAAAGTACTTACATTTGACAGTACTATTACAAAATTCGAAAAATTCGAAACATAATTAATGCGGCTACTACAAGTAATTATTACTAAACTTACGTACGATTACGATCAGTTATTTTTTTGATAGAATTTGATTCTATGATAGAAACACCTCGCTTAACCTACAGTACTTACCTACAGATACAAATACACACTAAAAGTAGGTACCTAGATAATTAGGTAGGTATTTGTATACTGTACCGGATTAACAGTAATACTAATAACAGTACTACAGTACCGTTAATTTATGTACTGACTTATTGCTAGGCTATTTAACTACCTACCTACTTACATTCGCTACTATTCGCAAAAAGGATTTTTGTTACGAATACGATTTATGTTACGAGTACTAGGCAGACATTTTTAATAATATAATAATCGTAATAATAATAATACAATACGTGAAATATTATTATTATTATTAACTAACTAACTATCTAACTAATCACTACATTGTATTGTATTGTATTGAAGTTGTATTTATCATTTTAGCACCCAGAGAGGAAAAAAATTCAAAATTTCATCCTAAAAATTTCCATTTCACAAACTTTGCATTATTTTTTTTTTGCAAAAGTTGACAAAATCAAGAAATTAACTGTATTTTGTGTTTTACTTTCACTATAATATTTAATAGAAAGAAGATAGGCGTACGTACGCGGAAGGTGTCTTCTTTGTCTTTTTCTATCTTCATGATTCACTTGACGACGTGGATATATTTCCGTGTATAGCTTTTTCACATTTTCGAAACTTGCTTTTTTAAAAGTTGGGTCAGTGCATCGCATCCACTCTCCGTAGCTTTAGAGTGTCAGTACTTGTAATCATGATCGTGTTGCCTCAAGGAATTGTGAATTGGAAAATTTGAAACTGAAATTGAAACTATAAGTGTACAAGTTTTAACACGTGGAGGTATTATTGACCCACATTTTGGCACCCAGTTGGACTTGGGTCAACTGCGTTGGGGGCTGCGGGGCTGGCTGTCTCTTTATCGATTGATTTTGAGCTGAAATACGAGTAATACATAATCTTTCAAGATCATTTCAACTTGCTGGATAAACATAATAAATAAATTATAAATTATTTAATTAGAAGGTGATTGATTAGATTATAGAAGCGAAGAGAGAGTACGTACCATGTTTGCTAGGATAAGTCTTGGGATTACCACTAAATGCTTCAGGTCCCGGTAGCGTATCCAAAGAATGAAAACAATGACTGAATCTTGATTCTAAATCCACACCTAGTCAATAAAAATAAAGCATTATAAGACATCCATTAACCTATTCGCAACGGGCAAGCCATGAAAACAGTGTTTTAGAAAAAGTCTTTTTATACTACAAATGAGCTTTTCAAAAAAGTCAAAAAAAAACTAGTAGCCGACATTTTCAAACAGTGTCAAAACTTGTAATATTAACATTTTAAAACAAGTCAAAACTAGAAATAAACGATTTCAAAAATTCAAGCATTGAAATTAACTTCAAAAAAGTAAACAAAAAAAAAACTAATAACTAACACTTTCAAAAAGTGTTAAAACTAGTAATTAAAATTTTTAAAAAAGTTAAAACTAGAAATCAACGATTTCAAAAATTCAAACATAGAAATTAACTTTTCAAAAAAGCCAAAAACACTAGTAACTAACATTTTCAAAAAGTCAAACATTGTAATTAACAAATTAACGTTTCAAAATAGTCAAAAAAACTAGTAACTAACACTTCCAAAAAGTGTTAAAACCAGTATTTAACATTTAAAAAAAGTCAAAACTAGAAATCAAGCATTTCAAAAAGTCAAACATCGTAACTAGCAAATTAACATTTACAAAAAGTAAAAAAACTAGCAATGAACTTTCTCAAAAGATGTTAAACTAGATAAACTGCTTCTTTGAAAAGGTCAAAAGGTTAAAGTTGATTTTGTTGATTTTAATTTTTGATTGTGTAATGACGATCGTATAACTAACCTGTATAAATGGAGGAGGAGGAGGAGCCTGAGCTGGAGTCTACAGTGGTGATGGAGGATGCAGAGGTGACGCTTCTCATGGAGGAGTGTCGGGTGGGGGGTGGCGGGGGAGGGCCGTTGGAGGGGACGGGGGGAAGGGGTCCCATCACTCCGTTGACTCTCAGTTGAGGTGGAATGGGTGCAGGTGCAGTTCTGTGTGGGGGTGGAGGCGGGGCAGCTACGGGCGGCGGGGGCGGGGGATGAATGGGAGGTGCTTTATTTGGAGGTGGAGGGGGCCTTGCTGAGGGTGGTCGCAGTGGTGAAGGCCTCATTCTGTTTCCACCGTTCTATTAGCATTGAACAAAAAATTAATTAGTGTTATTATTATTCTAGAACACATATCATCGGTTTAGAAGCATTCTGACGCAAGCACTGTGTGTCCGTCCTCATAGTGTCAACTTGACGGAAGTCCCAACAAAACGAATCAACTTTTATTGACAATTTACCATGCATTTGTAAAAAGGATATGGTTACATAACTTTTTACACATTTTTGGTTAGTAATAAAACTGATGCTTAGACTTCAAAAATTTGTAAAAATGGTATTTAGACTTTTCCAAAATGTGTAAAAAGAAGGGATTTATTTGTACCTTTTCGAAAATGTTCAAAAACTGCTTTTTATAATTTATACTTTTTTGAAGTAGCAAAACCGTAATATATACACTTTCCAAAAAGTAGCAAAACTGCTATTTATACTTTTCGTAAGTAGCAAAACTGCTATTTGTACTTTTCAAAAGTAGCAATACTGCCATTTACATTTCTAAAAAGTAGCAAAATTGCAATTTACGAATTTACCCTTTTAAAAAGTAGCAAAACTGCAATTTACATTTTTCAAAAGCAGCAAAACTGCAATTTACACTTTTCAAAAGTAGCAAAACTACAATTTACACGTTTCAAAAGTAGCAAATGCTATTTTCACATGTTAAAAGTAGTAAAACTGTTATTTTTGCACTTTTTAAAAGTAGTAAACTAGTATTTACACTTTTTTTTAGAACACGTAGGTAAATCAGTTACAGCTGATTGTTAGGACTAAATTCAAAATGATATTAAGGAGACGTTAGGACTTGCGTCTCAATGTTTCCTCACCCACGGTGATAGAGCTATGTATATGTACACGTATATAAATTGAACATTATTTGTAGAATGGTTTTGCTTAAAAATAAAAAATGAGTACAAGAAAGTAAAAATGAAAATTACAGTAATGACACGCGGCGGAGGAGGTGGCTGTTGATTCTGAATGTTATTCGCAAATCTCGCCCCCGCCTGTCTCCCCATAGTACGGTACTCCATGGACGCAGCCGTGGCGGTGGAGGGTGAGGCAGACTTTGGCATTCGCATACTTTGAGCACGATTCACATTGGGGGGTGGCGTGGAGGGGGTGTTCATGACGGAGGAAGTGTTCGAGTTTGGACCGGACTGGGGTGGAGTGTATGATGATGGAGCGTTATTGGCAGAGGAGGGGGCGGAGGAGTCAGAGGATCCGGAGAAGGGGGCAGGGGGTGGGGGTGGAATGAATAATTTCGGAGGTGGATTCGGCTTCCCACCCCCAGGCCCCCCTTTGGATCCATTTAAAGCAGGGGGCTTGGGTGCTAAGGAGGGCTTCCCAAAATTCGTTAAGCTTTTCCGTTCTTCAGAGGACTGAAATCAAATGGAAATAAAAACAACAAAATTAATACACACCTAATTCGCATTATTTCAATCTTATTCATAACTGGGAAACAATGGCCATGGTCTGGAGAGAATTCTCTAAAAAAAGGGTTGGTTCTACAAACTAGCTGCTACTTTTCAAAACGGTCAAAATTAGTAATCTACAATTTCAAAAAGTACAAAGCAAGATATAATCACATTTTAAAAAACATTCAAAACTAGTGAATGACACAGAAAAAATTCAAAATTGGAAATTAACATTTTCGGGAAAGGTCAAAACAAGAAAGTTACATTTACGAGAAGGGGTAAAACTAGTAATGAACATCTTTAAATGGTCAAAAAAAAAAGCATTTTCAGAAAGGGAAAAACAAGTACTGAACATTTTCCAAAAATGTCTAAACTAGTAATGAGAATTTTCAAAACGGTTAAAAATAGAAATAAACACATCCAAAACGGTCAAAACTAGTAAATAACACTTTTCCAAAAAGGTCAAAACTAGTAAATAACACTTTTTCAAAACAGTCAAAACTAGTAAATAACACTTTTCCAAAACTGTCAAAACTAGTAAAAATAACACTTTCCCAAAACTGTCAAAACTAGTAAAAATAACACTTTTCCAAAACTGTCAAAACTAGTAAATAACACTTTTCCAAAACTGTCAAAACTAGTAAATAACACTTTTCCAAAACGCACATTCAAAAAGGTCAAAGAAAGTATACTGTAGCATTATTCATTAATTAACTAGTCAATAATTAATACGGCTACATAGATTATTCAGATTTCGCTCCAGATCCAATTTCGTATAATTCTAAAACTATAGACAAAGCAAATTGAAAAAATTACACAAGACACAGGGCATTACATAGGTACATCAGTGCAGTGCAGTGGCTCATATACTACATTATAATTTACTAATAAATTAATTACCTAATAATACTAATTACAGTAATTACATTATCGGGAGTACAGGCTGCACTTACATTGCGTGGGCTAGAGCTAGAAGACACATTTGAGCCACTGTTCCCACTGGGTTTCAAGTTGGACGGTGGAGGTTGTGGTGGAGGTGGCTTGGCGGGGGAGGATTGGAGACTAGGCTGGGAGGCAGCAGCGGCTGGATATGTTAAATGGTTACTACTACCACTACTCAAAGAACTTGAATTAGATCCGGAATTATTAGAATTAGAACCACTGGGCGTCCATCCCCTTGATGGGCTTCCTAATCCTCCTCCAGAAGAAGCGGTCCCGGTCCCAGACCCGGTCCCCGAAGACGGTGAAGACCCCACCGATTTTAACTTTGGCATCCCACCAGCAAACAAACCACCCAATCCGGGTGGGATATTTAATCCCGTTGAACGACCACCACCACCACCGCCACCAGTGCCGCCCGAACCTCCTCCATTCCCTCCAGTTTTGTTCCGATTCCCTGTCAAGTAAAGACACAAGTTTTGCATTTAATAACAGTTTTCTTTTTCAGTATTGTTTATTTTTTAATTTGTTTACTTAAAAAAGGTATTAAGTGACTATAGGCTTCTATGACTATGCTATGTAGTAAGGAACACTGCTCGTAGGTAAAAGAAATAAAATAGACGCAAAACTTTGTTTTGAACTCGATTGGGGAAGCCACACAGAATCACAGAATCAGAATCAGAACAGAGAATCATAAAATAATAATATGCACTGAACTGAACTGCTGACTGATCAAACTGTTTCTTTCTAGACACAACTTACACCTTCTTAGACACACACACACACACAAACACAAAACAAAAAGAAACATCAATAGAACGAGCCGGCGATACCGTAAATCTCATAGTAGTTGCCATTGCCACGAGCGAAATGTTTCTAGTTTGACTTTCCTTTCGAAAATGTGAATTACCTAATAGTTGTTTGGCTATTGGAAATGTTAATTCCTAATTACTAGTTTTGGCACTTTTTGAAAATGTCAATTACTAGTTTTTTTTACTCTCTTGAAATCCCAATTACTAAGTTTGACTTTTTGAAAATGTTGATTCTAGTTTTTGCTTTTTTTTTAAACCTTTTCGAAACTGTGCTATTTTTTGTTTTACATCTTCTTGGAAGTGATAATTCCTTGTTTTATAACTTTTTGAAAATGTTAATTCCTTGTTTTACATCTTTTTGAAAATGTTAATTCCTTGTTTTACATCTTTTTGAAAATGTTAATTCCTTGTTTTACATCTGTTTGAAAATGCTAATTCCTTGTTTTACATCTTTTTGAAAATGCTAATTCCTTGTTTTGACCTTTTCAAAACTGAATTTCTAATTTTGGCCTTTTTGAAAGTCTTAGTTGCTGGTTTTGAGTGCTGTTGAAACTGCTGTTTCTAGATTTGAGTGCTTTTGAAAATGTAATGTCTAGTTTTGGTCGTCTTGAAAAAATAAATTTCCAGAAAAAAGTTATTTTGTAAAGCATTCATTTCATGGTTTCCCAGATCCGAATAGGTTAAAAGTGTTAATTGCTAGTTTTGACTCGTTTTGAAAAAATGCAAATTACTGATTTTTTGCCTGACTTCTTTGAAAAGTTAATTTGTAGTTTTAAAAAATATCTTTTCTAAAACATTGTTTTCATGGTGTGACCGTTCTGAGTAGGCACAGGCAGGCTAATCCGAGCCTTACGGTACGCGTCGTACTCGTGCTTCACTTATACAATAAATCTACATATTTCATCCTTTTACGTATGCATGCGTGTGTGCAATATTGTTCTGACTATAAAAATAAAAATTGATCGTGAGATGAGAGATTCGAGATGAGACGAGACTGGGACTTGAAAATTGCATCATGCCGCATCATTCAGTCAGTCTCTTTTTTGGCAGTGTTGTTAAACTTGCAAAACGTTCTATCTCGACATTTCTCGGTCACATATCTCATAGATTAATAGATAGATACATTTTTATATGCCAAGCCAAGGCAATGACGATTTACAAACTACAAATACAAATACAGACTTATAATACTACATACAATATAAATACCTATCTTAACAATCACAGACTCGTACGAAAAAAAAAGTCAAAAGTGAAAATGAAAAGGGAATGGTATTATTCTTGTAAATATGGTCTTCCCTCCATTATCCCCGCCCACACATCGAACCCATCAAATTAAACCAAAAACATTCCACACACACACAACGATACACACAACAATACATTATTACTATTACCGTAAATTCTCTTTTACTAGGCGGGCCTCTAATTGTACGCGGGGCTCCGAGAGCCTGAATGGAATAATGCGCGGGTCTCCAATAATACGCGGGTCTCTAACAGTACGCGGGTCACCGGAAGT
>JAQFZC010004169.1:0-16776 GCA_034695205.1 Dicyrtoma fusca | reverse complement strand
AACACGTAAATAGAACATTTAGCAACTTTTCAGAAACACGTAAATTGAACATTTAGCAACTTTTCAGAAACACGTAAGTTGAACATTTTGCACCTTTTCAAAAACATGTAATTAGAACATTTTGCGCCTTTTCAAAAAGTGTAATTAGGACATTTTGCACTCTTTCAAAAACATGTAAATAACGCTGGTTGCACTCTTTCAAGAGCATGTAAATAACACATTTTGCACCTTTCAAAAACATGAACTACAATCAACGTGTTCTTTACTTGTAAATAATACGATTTTAATTAAAAATAACCTTTACTAAACTTAATGGGTTAAATTACCCATTTAGCTTTAAATTTTTTTGAATCTACCTGTACATGACGTAAATTTATCTAGGTGCTTATGTACTTGAGCCAGTTTGCTTCTTAAGCCCTTACATAAGTACCTACCTAGCTTGAAACATTATTGTTATTTATTTTTCCTGTGTTCATCGATACACGAAGATGAAGTTCTCTTTCCCAGACTATACAGTTATCTGAAATGTGAACCCATAATAATACCAATGTACCTACATAACTCCACATTATTTCATTACCTCTTTGATGATTCTGTAACCTGCACTGAAATGATTGTGATTTTATGATTATTGTATGACTAGTGAGTATCATGAGCCTCAAAGACTGGGATGATTCTTGTGAAAGATGAAAGGAGAGAGGAGTTCACATTTGTGTACATCCCCAGTGAGTTTTAAGCCTTTCATTCAAATTATCAAATCCAACAAGTCAACTACCAAAGGACCCAAAAGCCAAAGCAAAAGCAAAGCAAAAGCCAAAACCAACCCTTGTTACACTGTCTACCTACCGTTGCGTTTTCATTCCATTTCCATATAGCATTACATTCAACATTATACCGTAAAGCTTTTAAAGATGGTCCCCTTTCAAAGATCTTTTGAAAAATTACGACCATCAGGACAGACCTTAGTTCTTAGTTCTTAGCAACCGGCTTCTTTAGAGTCGGGCCATCTTTGGAAGCTTTACGGTATGTATGTATACAATGGATGGTTTTGGCCGTTTTCCTTGAGATTTAGATTTTGGTTCCATGCTTTGCTTTGCCCTACTCTCTCCTAATGCTCTGATGGACTGACTGACTGAGTGACTGACTGACTGACGCTCACTACAAGATCCCATGAACTATGAATAATGTAATGTTGCCTCACGTGGTGCAATATTATATTATATTTAACAATACGCAACAATACTCACTGTGGGCATAAGTAAATAGCTTCGGCGATCGTACTGGGCTAACCTATTGTGCTTTTTCCATAATGTTTACTGTTCCACTGGTCGTTCGCTATGACTGTATTATATAGGAAGGTATATAGCCTGTGCCTATATCTATACCCTATAGGGGGCCTTTCATCTATGACAAGGTAGAAATGGCTCTTTCGAAAATCCTTAATCTATTTTCACGTTTTTTGAAAAGGTTACTACGATGTTTTACACTGTTTTAGAAAAGGAAAATACTGTTTTTTAAACTTTAAAAAAATCGAAATCCGTTTTAGTCTTGTTCAAAAGAGGTAATACTGAGTTTTACAATGTTTTGAAAAGCTAAAATTGATTTTTGCATCTTTTGAAAAGGCTAATACAATGTTTTACACTATTTTGAAACGGCTAATGCTATGTTTTACAATATTTGCAAAAGGGTTAATACCGTGTTTTGCACTGTTTTTAAAAGGTAAAATCTATTTTTGCATGCTTTGAAAAGGCTAACACAACGTTTTACACTATTTTGGAAAGGGTAATTAAGGTGTTTCACACTGTTTTGAAAATTTGAAATCTGTTTTCGCATCTTTTGAAAAGGCTAATGTCATGTTTCACACTGTTTTAAAAAGTTAAATTCTATTTTTGCATTTTCTGAAAAGGGTAAATACCTACCATGTTTTACACTATTTTAAAACGCTAAACTCTATTTCTGCATATTTTGAAAAGCCTAGTACCCACCATATTTTACACTCCACTCTTGTGAAAATTTAAAATCTATTTTTGCATTTTTTGAAACAGCTTTCCTTTATCACGTTGTACACTCTTTCAAAAAGTGTAGATATATTTTTGCATGTTTTGAAAACGATATGTAATAACAGTTGTACACTTTTTTAAAACATCATTTTCATTCTGTCCTTAATCTTTTGAACCAAAGTCTCTAGTCCCTAGTTTTTCAGTCAAAATTGAATGACGTCAAATTTGCAAGGCCCCTACTAACAACACCAACAAACGTAACCAGAACTCTTGAACGACAGAGGTAAATGAAATGAATTTAAAAGTGGAATTCTATCTGTAATTTTGACTTGGAATTCGACTGCGTATTTTGTACATGTATTATTATTATTATTATATTTAAATTCTTGAACTGCTTGCTGTTGGGATTCATTCCCATTGTTCATGGGGATGGATTATTCTTAATGCTGGGTCTTATTCCTTCGGCCTTTGTACCTATAAACGATATCATATAACAACACGCTGCTCAGCTAACAGAGAAAAGACACTGTAGAGCACAAACATACGAGATATTTAGGTTACACAAGGGACAGGGCATTCGTATGTGTAGTGGTAGTTCAGTTGGTAGGTTTCTTGTACTTACTTACTCTAATGCAAGTGTCTAAACGGGGTAAGTTTAGACGAGATTAGAATAGACTTTGTACAATGAGGATGAAGTACAATGGAGACTGAATGTGAACCCACACAGAGCTTTTCAAATCCCTTTCATTCTCTCATAAATAGACAGAGTACACCTATCATTTCATAAATGAATAAATCCATCGAATCACAGCCACATCCGCAACGTCATCATTGAGTCAAAATTCATTTACATAGTACCAGTACATAGTAGTGCGTTTAAGTACAGAAAATATATGGCTGCATATTGCTAGGGAAAAAAATCCACCGTTGGAATGCCAGGTCTACACAGTAATACGAATACTGCCCTCACAAGGAATGTAACCTCACAAAATAGTTTTGAATTTAAAATGAATAAAAATGAATATTTAAATGTACAGTAAATCTACGAGTTATTTCCCTGTGAGAGATTAAATAGTGTGGGGCGTATAGCAACCCATAACATCGTTTTGTTACGATGGAATATTTCGGAATTCTATTTTGGAATTTTAAAGGACTAGCGGTAGTTCAGTACCTTTGTTTGTATAGTTCGGTAATTGGCGGTAAAAAAGTCCAACGTCGTCGTAGTAATCCAATTAATGTTTAGTCAACAAGTAATTTATATTACTTATGCGTTTTTAAACTGTGGAAATACTACTTTTTTAAAATAGCAAATCTGGCATTTATACCTGTCAGTGTTTACTCTTAGTTAGCAATGTCACGTTTTAAAACGTGTAAATAGTAGGTTTACTGTGTTTGAAAGATATGAATAGCAGTTTACTGTCTTTTGAAGTGTTAATCGCAATTTTACGATGCTTTGGAGAGTGTGAATAGCAGTTTTGCCGTGTTTTGAAAAGTGTAAATAGGTAGTAGTTTTACGTTATTTGAAAAGTACAAAATTCCAGTTTTACTATGCTCTGAAAAGCGTAAATACCAGTATTACTACATTTTGAAAAGTGTAAATAGTAGTTTTACTTTATTTGAAAAGTACAAATTCCAGTTTTACTATGTTCTGAAAAGCGTAAAAATACCAGTATTATACAATATTTTAAAAAAATGTAAATAACAGTTTTACCACAATTTGAAAAGTGTAACTAGAATGTGTACAATTCTAAAAACTGTCTAGTAATACTTCCACCGTTTTAAAACACTGTATAAATAGCTACAGTAGTCCCTCGCTCATATGATCCTTCCTTATATGATACCCTCAGTTTAACGATACCGATTTCCGGTATACGATACCTCAGTTTAGTGATATATTTTTTAAAAAGTTTTTTAAAATTGCTCAATTTCGGTACATATTTCAAATTTAAAAACATTATTTTCGCAACATAATTAGCATAAAAGCTGATTCTGTGGTCTACATCTACAAAGTTCACACAAAGCGTTTCTTTGTAAAACAGCTCAAGTTATTATTTATACTTTAATTAATGTTGAACGTATTTTATAAGTTTTGCTCAAGCAATTTTGAGTAATTTTCTAAAATAGGTCCGGTGGTCCTTGAGTTTTAAAATTCTACCTGATCTATCAATTAATACTCTCTGATAGTCATTTTTGGTTTAATTTTAATTATCGTTTTGGCAGAACGAGTTAACTCCTATGTTCCAGATTTTTACACTATTTTTTTTAAATCACACAAAATGCATGGGTAGATTTTAATAATTCGACCCCATGTGCAATGAAGACGTGCTAATGCAAATTTCATTTTCAAAAACGTGGACTCCATCTCTCTAGTTCCGAAAATTGTTGTTTTGAAAAGTTATATAGTATATTATAGACTCGTTTTACCAATAAAAATTTTATATGTAGCCCTCTAGATATTATTATAATTACTTTAACATTACCTCAGTTATATGATATTTTGCTTATATGATATATGTGCTGTCTGAATTATATCATATGAACGAGGGACTACTGTAGTTCGCTATTTAAAAAAGTGCTAATTACAGTTTTACAATTTTAAATAAGCACAAATGAACCTTTCACTATTTTAAAATATGCTACTGTGGCATTGGCAACTTAAGAAACAACTTATTAATCATTATCGAATTCGTCCAAACGGCGTTAAGGTGCAACGCTTGTCTCAAACACCCCACAGCTTTTTCCCCCACGCTCGGTTTACATTCCCTGCTTCAGCTTTAATTTGCTTTACAAAAACAAAAATATAATTGAGCAGGAAATAAATCGCTACACATAGTAATACATACTAAAAATAATGGAATGAGAATCTGAATGAGTGTCAGTGGAATGAATGATACGTGAGATATCATGGTCATGGTTTCATCTGGGTCTCTCACTCTTTGCCTGTATTTCTACTTTCTACAGATATTTTCCTTGTCGGTTTGATTTGGTGTGTGGGCTCGGGTTTTCTTATTTCTTGGTGGTAGGTAAGTTATGTACAAGTATGTATGTATTGTACTTCATTGTGTTCTAGGTAGCTCTGGTCTGGAAAAAAAATGGCATCTTGGAAAGAGAAAACTTGAGCGTAGACAAGAAGAAGAAGAAGAAGAGCACCAACCAACACACAGACAAAAAAAATTGCAATTTTCCATCAAATAAATTTTGATAACGATGACAGGCTAATGCAACCCAAACAATTCAACAAGAACCGACCGACCAGGGAAACCAAACCAAACCAAATCAAACCAAACCAAGTCAAGGGAAGGGATTTTTGTGTGTGTGTGTGTGTCTGAAGGAAATACATACGCAGACAGACAAAAGAAAAAGAAAGTAGAAAATCCAATTCCTATTATTTACTATTATGTGAATTCCTACGCACACAGAAGCAGCAGCATTATCTATCTCTGTAATGCATGGATGCAAGGCACTAAGCGTATAGAGATCATCCGCATCCGCAACAAGGGGAAAAAAACACGAAGCTTCTGAGAGCAGCATAAGTAGCAGCAGAAGATCACCTCACAGATCACAAACGTATCATATTATGATAATATTCAACATATTTCCAATTTCCAACGTAATCCCTACAAAACTATGCAAAAGCACTCACCAACTTTTTCTGTCAGTATCGATAGCAACCGCACTACCACACTGCAATGCACTATCTACCGATACCAATACCAATACCAACACCACTACCACACCCGTCCTTCAATCATTTTGGAAGCCATGCAAATTCTTCTATCTAGCTATCTACATTTTTTACATTGTTTTAAACACAAGCGATTTACCTCCTTTTACATTTTTTAAAAAGACTAACTTGGAGTTTCTACAATCTTACAGTTTAAACATGCATGAAATACAATTAATTCTTGTTATTTTTTACAGCATAGTTGTAATAAAATCCATTTTTCTAAAATAAAATTGCCAACAATATACATATGTACATGGCAACATTTTTGGAAACATTTGTTTTAGAAACAGCGATTTTTGGATGCGTGTTTGCTTCAGAAACCCACATTTTTGAAAACGTTTTTGCTTCAGAAACCCACAATTTTGAAAACGTTTTTAGCTTCAGAAACCCACCTTTTTGAGAACGTTTTTTGCCTCAGAAACCACAAGTTTTGAAACTGTTTTTTGCTTCATAACCCTCAATTTTTAAAGCTTTTTTTTGCTTCAAAAACTGCTTTGAAGACTGTTTTTGTAAGTGAATTGACACATTTTTCTAAACCTATTTTTAAACATTAGTAACCTTTTTATAAACAAACCGCTTTTGCACAAATTAAGATTTAGAAACTGACGATGGTAAGCAACATATTAAAATTAATTAAACAATTTAAAATAAAATGTAAATGGCTACGAGCAATCATTGAAGTAACCTAGTAACTAATAAACCGTGTTTTGAGCACTCTTTAAATCCAACGGCGTCAAGCTATTCAATAATTTTAAAATTCGAATGGAAGGAATATAATCGAAGGGACAAATTCATGAGGGCACTTTGACTCAAAAAACATGCATTACTCCATAAAACGAAATATGATCCGACCCACACACACACAACTGAGCAAACGATAATATGTGAAACATGCGGCTGGTTGGCTGGCTGGCTGTTCTATGCCGATAGATAGATTTCCCAAAGGTGAATTATTCTGGGAAAGATTTGTGAAAATGTCGGTTTGAATCCTGCCTCTCTCCTGTCTCTATTATATTCTGTTCTGTTCTGTATTCTGGGTAAAATGAAATCGACGATTGTTGTGCACAAAATATATTATTTATGCACCAAAAAAAATAATAAATAAATGGCATAAATGTGTATCTACATGGAAAACTAGGTTATTGTTATGGGCGAATATTTTTTGGCGCTGACACAAGGCACAAGAATATTGTAAATTGTAAAAGTACAAAATACAAACTGTAAAATACAAAGTAGCAAACACCATATAGGCGGGACAGCTATAGCTAAACTACTTGCAGAAAACATCTTAAAAAAAATATACACATCTAGGCACTTGAACACATGTGTGTAGTTGAGTTTGTGCTTTCCGTACATACACCATTATAATTTATGATACTTCTTGGGTTTCTTGAGAAATTTACACTCTACAAATTTACAATGTAACATCCTTACGGATCTGCGTGGAATCTCTCTCTTCCCATTATTTCATATTGACAAGCAGAATCTGATTCTGATCTGTAAAATGCCGATTGCCAATTTGTACACTACAACTTCAAGTAAGTGGCTACACAATCCCGTCCGTCCGCAGACTTTCTTATTGTTACTGTACACAGAGTATAGCTAGCCATATAATTATGTATACAATGGATATACCTATATAGCCTATAGAGTGAAAGCTATAGCTATAGACGGGCCCTACCCTTTTGTTTTTTGTGGATTCCATACAAATGAACTGGTTGCTTGCCGCCTGTACATAAGAATACGAGGAAAGATACTTCTCACTTCTTTTCTGATCTTCTTCCTTTTTAAAGTGCCTTGCCTCTTGCCTCCTTTTGCTCGAATTTTGCTGTCGAACGGCTGCTAAAAGTATATGGCTAACAATGTATGTATATGTATGGACAATGGACAAGTGATGGCCATCCGATCCTCAAATGAATGTGCAATTTCTTTAAAAAATCTATCAATAAAATTTATTACATTTTTTTAAGGCTTGTCAGTCCAACTTGCAACTTGCAACTTATTCTTTATTTGCTGTGCTGTGTTGTGTTGTGTTGTGTTGTGGTGGCTGATGCTGTTTCGCTTTGTTGTTTTTGTTATTGTGGGTCGACGCTATTGGACTGCCAAACAACCACTTTTCGACCACAAAAAAAATGCCAACTATTTGGGGTAATAATGGAGTAAAAGTATAACAAAATCGATGCAATTTAACATTTTAAAAGAATTTTGAGCATTTGTTCCAAATTGTTTAACGAGGGTTCAATGGCTTTTGTTTTAAAAGACATAATTTTTGAAAAACAAAACAACAGCTTAGCTGGGTTTGATTCTTACTTGTTTTACGATGCTGTAATCTCGTTTACTTTAGTGAGAATTAATAGGACACTCTATTTTTCAAATGCAACCTACATTTAACAGGCAGTAGAAATGTTTTGAAAAAATATTTTAACGGCGTTGAAGTTGCAATTATTATTATATACAGCTTTTCAAAAAGCTAAAAAAAAGTGGAAAAGATGTTTTGGAAAAGTGTAAAAAGATGATTTTAGTCTTTTCAAGAAGTCGAAAAAATGGAAATACGGTTTTTAAAAAGTGTAAAAGGATGATTTTACCCCTTTTAAAAAGTGAAAAAAGATGAATTTAGCCTTTTCAAGACGTCAAAAAATGAAAATAATGTTTTGAAAAAGTGTAAAAACATGAATACATGAATCTAGCCTTTTCAAAAAGTAAAAAACAATGAAAATAATGTTTCGAGAAAGTGTAAAAAGATGAATTTAAGCTTTTCAAAAAGTCGAAAAAATGAAAATACTGTTTTGAAAAAGTGTAAAAACATGAACATATGAATCTAGCCTGTTCAAAAAGTAAAAAAGATGACAATAATGTTTTGAAAAAGTGTAAGAAGATGATTTTAGCCTTTTTAAAAAGTGAAAACTATAAAAATAATGTTTTGAAAAAGCGTAAAAAGATAATTTTATTCTTTTCAAAAAGTCAAAAAATGAAAATAGTGCTTTGAAAAAGAAACGAAAAATTTTTTCAAAAAATGTCAAAATCGACTAAAACTTTTACAAACCGTCTCGCCAACAAAAGGCATTTTGTATATTTTGAAAACGTCATTTCTACAGTAGTTGGCGTCATACTATGCCATTTCTGGACCATCTATAGCGACCATTATAGGTTTAAAAACTGTAACAGTGGCTCGCTATATAGCACTATAGTCAGTCTTCTTAAAACTGAACCAAATCCAGATGAAGCCCACTGCACATTGCGCATTGCATTGATTTTAATAAGCTAATAGTTGAATCTTGCAAAAACATTTAAAAAAAAATGATATAATCTCTTTTCCCCAATAATAATAAATCACAAAAATCCAATCATACGATCCATTTCCATTTTGAACCTGTATATTACAAAATCTCACTCGCCAGAGCGAACAGGTTGAACAAAGTCAAAAGTTGTGTGTGTGAGTGTTGGAATTTGGATTTGAATTGGGATTACGTCCCTTCAGATTCCCTTCATTATAGTTTCAAATAGGGTGGGGTTGACTGTAATAAGTGGAAGTAGAGATTGACTCTGGCTACGTACAGACACTTGCACTCTGCCTGCATATAAATACGAGCATTACTCGCTTTTGTACTCTACACGGTTCACACACACACGTAGAAATGAGAAATACTCATCTGTAACAAAACTTACCGAGTAGGTGGTGGGAGCGGAAAATGGCACTACTTAATGGGTAGCTCGTGCTCGTCCACTGTCTCAAAGGGCCTATTTTCAGAAAAAAAAAGAAAGAACAACAAAAACAATTAGAACATTATGTACAAAATTGCCTCAACCTTTCTACAATAGCCTATAAGTATCAGTACATACAAACAAACGATGTAGTTACATTAAAAAATGTAAAATCAAATTAAATTGGATGTTACGTCAACGCCACCTAAAAACATTTTTGGTTCTGTGACACATTACACACCTCAGCTTTTGAGGAAGACGAGTACCTACTGTAAAAGGATCCCAGACGTGCACTTCTTCAATTAGCGACAGGTAAGCGCATTGCATGTAAAGAAGGCTGCGCAGGTTTTAGCCCTTCGTAGTGTAGTAAACGGGAAATGCTAATTGGAAAAGTGCACAGGTTTAATCCTTTTACAGTATATAGTTTTACACCTTTTAGAAAATGTTGGTTTCTAGTTTTGACCTTCTTGAAAGTGCTAATTTCTAGTTTAGAACCTTTTCAAAAATGAAGATTTCCAGTTTTGACTTTTTTAAAAGTGATAATTTCTAGTTAAGCACCTTTTGGAAAGTGCTGATTTCCAGTTTTGACGTTTTTGAAAGTGCTAGTTACTATGTTTGGAACCTTTTCGAAAGTATTGATGTCTAGTTTTGACCTTTTTGAAAGTGCTAGTTTCTAGTTTAGGGCTTTTTGGAAAGTGCTGATTTCCAGTTTTGACCTTTTTGAAAGTGCTAGTTACTATGTTTAGCATCTTTTCGAAAGTGTTAACTTCTATATAGTTTTAATCATTTCGAAAGTGTTAATTTCTAGTTTTGCACCTTTTCGAAAATATTGGTTTCTAGTTCTGACCTTTTTAAAGGGGCTAGTTTCTAGTTTTGCACCTTTTTTAAAGTGTCAATTTCTAGTTTTGACCTTTTCGACAGTGTTACTTTCTAATTTAGCACCTTTTCGAAAACGTTAATTTCTAATATTGCACCTTTTGAAAGCTTAAGTACACATAAGCAGTAAGCAACTTCGTCGTTTACCAGTTTCAAATTGGTTAAATGAGGCTCCAATTTGATCGTGCTTCGTTTATAAAATGTCCAATTCTAGATTACAAGTCTAATTCTAAATTCCAATGTTGTTCCAATAAATCCAGAGTACGATTACCTACCTATGTTTATGTATCTGTACTGCATACAATTGCACTGGCACTGGATAGCAACCAATAATGCTACGCTACAATAACAGCCACCATCACTATAGTAACACTTGCTTTGATTTTTCATGATCCTTATGATTAAAAATTGGCAAGCAGTACCTATACCTTCCTAAGTGAGGCATGGCATAACATAACATGGGAATGATGGGAAGGATATGATTACAATTACAATTAGCACGTTTTTTCTTTAAAGAGCCCAAGAATTCTGATTGCAATTATTTTCCTTGGAACAGTTATGCCAATTTAAAATGTCGATGTCCAATTAATGTTCGTCTATGTATATAGCTATATAGCAAGTCCATATACATATCATCTTACTATAGTCAAGAATGATGGCCTATACAGTGCATGAAAGTACCTATAACAAATTGTAGCGTATGATTGCTATAACGTGCCCTACCTTCCTTGCTCTTGCTGTTACTGTGGCTGTTGCTGTAGCTTCCTTGCTGGCTCTGCTCTGAAACCTCATCAATGAAAATGAATGATGATGAGGTTTAACGCGGCAAAAGGAGTGTAATAAGGTAACACAAGAGGATCGAGACAGGCAGAACAAGTTGCAGATCTCACAACTCATGATTAGCACAAATACAACACACACAGAGAGAGCAGATCATCTGTAGACTCATGTTATGACACTTGTACTCTTGTGCTTTAGATTTTTCTCTGAAGAGATGCCATTTTTTTTCCACACATAATTCATTCCCGATTGGCACTAGACCTATAGCTATAGCTATAGCTATACCACTATAAGAAAGGTAGATATATAGATAGGTGTACGGGCATGCAATAAAATAGTGCCGTGGCAGCATAGCTGTACAAATAATTTCCGTTGCACCGATTACCACTGCGATTATGATTACTAGTGTATCTATCTCTGTAACACGATCCGCTCTCCACGTATGAGACGTATGGGGCACGCTATATAGTATAGCTATAGCTATATAGTAGATATATGCCCACTATAGACGACGTGATCCGGTTTAGTTTTAGTTCCCCTCCCTTAGCTTGGCAATAAATTAAAATCGTATCTTCTACCACCGCACCACACTAGACACCACACCGCAACGATCCGCACCGGTATCCCTTGAATTTTATCCGCTTTGCCATCACTGAAATTCTGAAATTTATGAGTGTGCTTTAATTTACAAGAGATTCATAATTAACTCCGCTCTGTGAGGATGTGCCTACCTAATGGTAGAGCCAAAGTCAGATGGACTATTTGAAAAAATAAAATTTAAAAAAATAAAATATTCGCGCGCAAAATTTGTGGCTAGCAGATAGTCGATACTGATGGCTAGGAAGTGTCGTTTCTATATTGTAGTAATTGTAGTATAAAATTGTAGAGAAATTATTGGAATAAAAATGTACTTTATAATTTAAAAGTTTGACGCCGTTTTATAAAAACATTAACGTGTGTGGCGAGGTACACTTGCCAGGTATAAAGCATACAGAAAGTGGACGGAACACAAGTTCGTCATGTTTGCCAATCCAAGTTCAAAATAAGGATTGGTTAGTTCTTGTTTGAAAGACATTTATTTTCGGAGTGCAGGAAATAGGATAATAGTAGCGTCTAAAAAGAATTTGAACGAATACCGTGTATCATGGGTGAAGAAGCATTGTGACGTAAGTCTAGGTTTTAGCTTAGACGAATTCAGACGCAAATCCAATGTGTCCCATTAATTTCATTTTGAGGGAAGTTGTAACGATCAGCTTTTTTTTTTACATCGGCTTACAAAAGATGGTAGTAGGGCTTTTTTCTACAGGTGTAAATACCAATTGCACTGTTTGTGAAAAGTGCAAATATAACAATTTTACTGTTTTTCAAAACAATAAATATATCAATTTTACTATCTTTGAAAAAGTTCAAATACCAGTTTAGCTATTTTTTGAAAAGGGCAAATACCAATTTGACTATTTTTGAAAAGTGCAAATACACTAATTTTACTCTTTTGAAAAGTGTAAACACCATTTTACTATTTTTGAAAAGTGCAAACACCAATATTCCAATTTTCGAAAAAGTTTTAGCACGGCGTAGTACCTTATATAAGCATGTAAAAAATTGATTTTTGGGCCTCCCACTTCCGTCAAATTACCACTAAAAAGGCGCTAGAACGACATCCACGAGAATGCTTCTTCACCCACGATATGTACAAGTATTTAAATTCTCCCCACCTAAATATAGCCGGCTAGGAAATCCATTGAAACATCTCAAAGTTCAAGCACAGCACTATTGCATGTTCCCATGTCTCCAATTTGAGATTCAGGATTTCGATAAACCTCCAAATTTTTTCAATTAACATAAAATCCTATCGCGATGACCCAGCCATCCAAGAATTCAATCACCCGTTGAGTGTCAATTTGGTATTGTAATTGCTAATTGTAGTTGTAAATTGCATTGTTCTTCACCCATGAAGGGTTTAAGGGGTGATTGGAAATGGAAATAACAAGTGTTCAATCTTTCTGGGTCCTTCAATGATCTTGTGAATACTACGAAGCCAGACAAACAGACAATTGAGAACCTGAAGACAGCTTGGAGGACAGTTTGGCTCAAGTTAAAGATAAGGCAAAAGAGGCTTGGGCTTACAGGCCATTTTAACCTATTCGTAACTGAGAAACCGTGGAAATAATGCTTTGCAAAAGTGCTTTTTGTTGAAACTAACTTTTTCAAAACGGTCAAAACTAAAATTAACACTTTCAAAACGATTCAAAACCAGTAACTAACACTTTCAAAAAGGTCAAAACAAGAAATTAACACTTTCAAAAAAGGGCAAAACAAGAAATTAACACTTTCAAAAAGGTCATACCAATAAATTAACACCTTCAAAAAAGTCAAAACTGAAACTAGAAATCATCTTTTTAAAATCCATGCGAAATGAGCATTTTAAAAATCAAGTAAAGCAAGTAACTTTGTAACACTTTAAAAAACGTCAAAACAAGAAATTAACACTTTCAAAAAGGTCGAAACAAGAAATTAACACTTTCAAAAAAGGTCAAAACAAGAAATTAACACTTTCAAAAAAGGTCAAACCAATAAATTAACACTTTCAAAAAAAGCAAAACTAAAGCTAGAAATTATCTTTTTCAACAAATACCTACATTCAAAACCAGAAATGAGCATTTTTAAAATCAAGGAAAGCAATTAACTTTGTAACACTTTAAAAAAGGTCAAAACAAGAAACTAACACTTTGAAAAATATGCAATAGCTAGATGTAGTACCGTTTCGTAAAGGTTAATTTTATTTCTTATCATTCTACATACATAAATATTTGCAAATTTCAATTTGCAATTTGCAATCTCTCCAATTGGCAATATACTATCTCACTGTACTCGTACTCTGTTGCAATTTACAAATTGTAACTTGTACATTTTAAATTTATTACCGATGCGAAACAAAATAAAATGCAAATGGTTATCTTTATACCCACGTCTTCCCAACTAAGAGCCAAGTGATCTGCTATAGGTATAGGTATGTACGTTGTATAATGTTGTTCTGTGATCTGTGATACTTATAGAAAGTGGACGGTGGAGTGACTGCTGATCGATATGGCGAATTGATTCCTGTTTCTCTCTGTGTCTCTGTCTCATCTCCAGAGCAGTGCAGCCCGTGTCTGACACTACATAAAACATAAAGCCATTAGCGATTAGCTTGGAAGAGTCAAGTGCAGGCGTTCGCCAAGCCTCTTTCCCTTTGCTTTGGTCTCTCACTCTTTCCCATCCTGTGAGTGATTAGCATAAAATCGTAAAGTACATCGACAGTCAGAGTGTCCAACGCCAAAGGTAATGGGGAACAAGGGACAAGTGTTTCCCATCACTTCAATATTCAATCCTTGTGGTAGTGGCATTGGCAATGACAATGGAATGGTGGTAGAAATGGAGGTACATAGGTACCAGTACCACTGCTAATACCAGCGAATGTAAATGTATAAATCGTCGGTGAAGAAGCAATGTGGGTTATATTATAGTAGAGGCAAGTCTAGCTTCCGCTTACAAGCATTGTCCAAAAAGACCAAAAGGAGCAATTCATTTTGACGCCAATCTCAACAAAGTACAGCCTTCTTACTTACACATTTGCGTGCATAAAATGTGGCTGCAAGGTTTTATGTACTTGTTATTGCAATGTACGCACTTTTCTAAAAGAGTAAAATTATGGTATTTGACCTTTTAAAAAGACTCAAATTGGCATTTTCACCTTTCAAAAATATAGTCAAACTGCAATTTTCCCTTTTTAAAAACCTTTTTCAAGAGGAGTAAAAATGGCATTGGCATGGTTTGAAAAAAGCAAAAATGGCATTCGCACTTTTTAAAAAACAGTAAACTGACATTTACACCTTTTCGAAAATCCACTAAAAAATGCTATTTTTACTTGTTAAAAACAGTCAAACTTGTATATTTACCTTTTTTAAAGAGCAGTAAAATGTGTGGTATCTACCTTTTTTTAAACTAGTACAACTGGCATTCACACTTTTGAAAATGTACTAAAACTGCAGTTTTCCCTTCTTTAAGACAGTCAAACTGCAATTGTCACTTCTTAAAAATTGTCAAACTGGTATTCACCTTTTTCAAAAGTAGTAAAAATGGCACTGGCACGGTTTGAAAATAGCAAAAATGGCATTTCCACTTTTTAAAAAACAGTAAAATTGCTATTTGCCCTTTCTAAAAAACAGTAAACTGGCATTTACACCTTTTCGAAAATGCACTAAAAAGGCTATTTTTACTTCTTAAAAACGGTCAAACTGGTATTCACCTTTTTTAAAGAGCAGTAAAATGTATTGTATCTACCTTTTTTAAAACTAGTAAAACTGGCATTTACACCTTTCAAAAAGTACTAAAACTGCAGTTTTCCCTTCTTCAAGATAGTCAAACTACACATAGTATTTACCTGTTTTCGAAAATAGTGTTAAAATGTCATTCGGCCTTTTAGCAGTAAATAAAATTAAATAAACTGAATTGTTTCTAACGCCTCGCCTACGTCAAAAATATTTTAGGCGGCGCCGGACTTAAGCTCGGTGCTTCCCAATCCATTTTAGCTGGGACTGGGGACTGGCTCTAGACTTACGCCACAATACTTCTTTACCCACGATATTTACCTACCTACCTGGGTACACTACCTTCCTATGGAATCATATACATACTCGCTATTATTTTATTACCGACAGAAAGGCAAAACTACCTCTACAAACTATATGCAAATGCTCCTACAAAAGAGGGCCTGACAGTCCGCACGAAGCAATACATATTTAATGGCCACAAAGACAAAAGACAAACATGGATGACAGTGTGTTAACGTTCGGAGCCGCGTCAGGTCTCAGTTGTCGAAAGACGTCAAAAGTTGGACGTAAAGAGCAGTAAGTTTAAAAAGCCAATGGGATCGATTGAATGGCCATGTCCAAGGAATGGACCTGCTGCCTTGACATTGCATTGTAATGTGATGGCTTTGACGATACACTTGCATGAGCCAAAAAAAATATAAAAATAAAAATAAACAGCACAAGCATATCACAGGGATGGATCTCATAAGGAACAAGCAAATGGCAAAAAAATAAATCTTTCTTATAAATAATTACAAGGGGCCTATATAGCACTATATAGCAGCACTATATACTAAAATTAACCTTTTCGAAACGTAATTTATTAAGTTTTATATCTTTTTGAAACGTAATTTATTAAGTTTTATATCTTTTTGAAACGTAATTTATTAAGTTTTATATCTTTTTGAAACTTAATTTTCAGTTTTGACCTTTTTGAAAGTGTTAGTTTCTTGTTTTGACCTTTTTAAAAATGTGACTTTGTTAAATTGTGGGCTTGACTTTTTTGAAAGTTTTTGATACTAGCTATGAATGTTTTTGGAAACGTTAATTTTTCGGTTTTAGCCTTTTTTAGAGGGCTAATTTACAGTTTTGACCTTTTTGAAAATGTTATTTTATATTTCTTGACCTTTTTAAAAATGTGACTTTGTTAAATTGTGGACTTGACTTTTTTGAAAGTTTTTGATACTAGTTTTGAATGTTTTTGGAAACGTTAATTTTTCGGTTTTAGCCTTTTTTAGAGGGCTAATTTACAGTTTTGACCTTTTTGAAAATGTTATTTTATATTTCTTGACCTTTTTAAAAATGTGACTTTGTTAAATTGTGGACTTGACTTTTTTGA
>JAQFZC010004168.1:0-16778 GCA_034695205.1 Dicyrtoma fusca | reverse complement strand
AATGACCTTTTGAAATGCAACACCTACACTCTGAAAGTGTGTAAATTTTTTTAAGAAAACCAAAAGTATGTCAATGGTTTCAAAAGGGCACAACTTTAAATGCCATAAAAGCAGGCAAAACATGAAATTAGTCTTACAGAAAGGTAAATATAAATCGTAATATTGTCAAAACTTAATTAATGACAGTAATGGTTTTGACCAGATTCTTGGCAATCATGAATGACGACAATGAGTGGATTGAGGCAAGATGAGAATCTTTGGTTTCGGTTGAATGTTTAAACCCGTGGCCCCTGACGTCGGTTTGTCGGTTACAACGCAACTAATGCGAAGCTGAGCTAAGCTTAACTACGAGAAATTTTCCGTTAGAACAGATGCTGGAGATAGATGCTGCTCATCTTCCAGTTTTATCAGTAAAGAGGCATCATCGATCATCCTAGAGGACGCAAGAGGGTTTTTTGAGATCTATTACATTTATAAAGAATGTATCCCGCTTTCGTGTACTGTGACCTGAGAATCGTGCTATACTATATTTTTGTGATCGTACTTTTTTAGCTTAAGTCGTACATCTTTATATTCTAGGTAAGGTATTTTGAATTTGGATTGGATATTTATATAGGCACGTACGTACATAGGTACTATGTATTACTTACATTTACATTACGAATGCACTAAAGTTTGGCTTCGGGCGAACTAAATGTTTGCTTAAAAGGAGATGCCCTATCTGAAATCGAACCACAATTTTTGTAGTCACAGACGCTCTTCACGGTATCAACTACTATTAACATTAAACCTACAAGGGAACATCCAATGATGCTAAAACGATTTTCAGTAAAACTTACCCAAAATCAACTGCGCAACTCCTTAGGACTTACAAGGAAATTGTTTGGCATGGTCAAGCCTATACGTACAACATTGTACAGCGGGCGCTATACCAACTAACCCCCCTCTCCCTAGTGTTAAGACTAAGTTTGGATCACTTATTGTGTATGTATGTATGTATACTGTATGTATGTACTGAATTTGGATCTGCAATAAACAACAATAATAATAATAATTGCGTTACACGCAATCAGTGGTGGTCGAAAATTCAAAAATATTGCGTTATGTAATACTAAAAGATTTTGCTATTTTCCTAACTACCTTTTTGCGATTTTCCAAGAAATGTAATCAGTAATTATAAGCAATAATAAAATACCGCCTACAATCGCGAAATCGCCAGTGAATTGTTTAATACCAATAATTTTAATTTATTATGTAAAACTTTTAAAATGTTTTTTCCTCGAATTACATTTTGTTATGTAAGTATAGAGGGATTGCAGGACTCGCCCAAAAATTAGGTTAGACGTCTGTGACTACAAAAATTGTGGTTCAATTTCGGATAGAGCATGTCAGTACTCTCCTTGTAAGCAAACATTCGGTGCGCCCAAAGCAAAACTTCTGTGCATTCAAAGAGAAATGTTGAAGAGAGTAGCAGGCATACTTGTGACACGAAATATCCCCCATAATATTTTTAGAACTTCATTGAGTGAGCTGAAGAACAGCTCAAAGTGCTGGCTCTTCCTTCCAGAATTAACGTCTACTCGTTTTTGGCTGCGTTTTTATTTTATTACGGTACGTGACTGACTACTACTCTTACTAGGCACTCGGCACATTAAAGTGCTAGTGTGGTTATATATACCTTAACTGGCTTAAGTTTTTAGTTGTCGCTGTCGCCAAGGCTGCGGTGGACAATTTGGTTGCACGTATAGATAAATGTCTAAATTCTTATACTCTTGAATTTATATAATACTTTTACTTTCCCTCAACTCTCAATTCCGAGTACAACAGTACAGCACCTCACTCCTCAGTGCCTCAGTCCAGTCCTCAGGTCCTCACTCACATACTCACTCATCACAACTTCACAGCACACAAAACGCAAACGCAACTGCAAAAGCGCGTGTAAAGTTACTAGTAGTTTAAAATTGCAATTAATTATAATTTAGTAATGAACAGTCAACGTCAACATTCCGCTTCACCTTCATTTCACTCTAACGGAGTAGCAGAGCAGCTTTTGCTTTTATAAGTTGTAAGTAGGTATGTACTCAGGTACCTTCAGCCTTATACTGCACTATTGTATAATTTTTGTTAACTTAACTTTATGCCTTTATGGTTACCGCATTAATCATAATATACGCGAATATTGTACTACAAAAATTTGTTATAACTCCATACTAAAGCTAAGGTAAACTGGTAGTACTTCGAAATAGTATAATACCTATTCGACGTCTACTGCATACTGTGTGTGATCTCCCCATTTTTACCTCTTTCTCCCCCCAAACAGCCAGTAAATAAGAACTTGTAATAGTTAAATACCAAGGCTATTTCATATTTCCTACATTTACTATTATTATTATATCAGTAGGTGCTTGGTACTTAATTAACAATTGAGCGTTCTGCCTTCGACCTTTACGCGTTAAATTAACTTTTACGTGGAAAGAGTACATAGTACATAGATAGTACACCTGCTATCAAAAGTTGAAAAGTAACAGCGTCAACATCAGCTGCACAACTTCCTCCAAATAATTATTGCTGATGAAATCTACATATATTATTATTATAAGCATATAGTGTGCGTCATGTGGAGCTGGTGTTCGAGGAACATATTATGACTAGAGTGTAGAATAGTAGTTTTAAAAGTGAAACTAGAAGCACAGCCAACAATTTCTTGCTTCGTTAGTTGACTTGTCAATTAAAGCAGTGCTGTGCTGCTGTATGTGCTGGTTCACGTAGCCTAAAATTCGTTATAATTGATACTACATAGTATCACAATTTACCACTGGACTGGAATTATATACTACACACACACTTACGTAGACACGTCCACATGTTTCATGGTGTACTCACGTTACTCTCAACTTGAACTTAAAAATCTTCCCCATAACGTCATCATTTGTCATTTAGTCACTAGTTCAGTCCGTGTCCAGTAAAGTCGACGTAAATACTCAGCTCAAACCGGGATATTGGTGATTATTGGAGTTGGAGCTAATGCCGGGGCTTTTCATCTCGTAATTTGATTTGATTACATATTTTATTATTTTTATGTAATTATTATATGTATTGTGCAATTCAGTCGTGAATGGTTACATTTGAAATGTTGAATATGACTGATTTTAACACGTCGAGCGGTGGTAGTAGTGTGAGCAGTTATGGAATAACTACTAAAATAACTACAATGATTGTACTGTGTTTAATCAGTAATAGCAGGTAGAAAAGTTGTATCTATGTATATGCATTACATACCTATTAAGAAAGTAAGTTTGAGAATTAAGTAAGATCAAAGATTGTGAACACCAAACGTTTAGCATATTGCATGTAGTTTCAATTTCAACGGATGAGAATTACTTTTAAATGTTTTGTCTTTTTGATCCTCATTGTTGTTATTCACATTTTCCGTCCTTCAGTACTCAAAGACTGTAAGTAATTTGTTTTACTTCGCATTCATGGTAATGCTGCAGATTGCAATTTGAAGTCTGTCACGTCGTGTACTTTGTATATGTGTTGTGTCTGCCTTGAGTAACAATGGTTGGTTGACAGTTTAGTTGTGACCTATGAAAGTTTATTAATTTAGTATTGAAGTTGATAATAGTTTCATAGCGATTGTTGTTTTACCTGTTGGTTATGTATCTAATCATTAATATGATGTGTATTTTCTGTTTGTTTCTGTGTATGTAGTTGGACTTCAAGGTTTTTTGCAGAAAATTGAGACTTGAGCTAATAAACGAATTACAGTGACGAGTTTTGCTTAGGCTCCTATGTATGTAGGGAACTTTGCCAGTCCGATACGAAATATAGTAACACCTGCAAAGCTGGCCATATTCCGTGACCTGTGATTTAAGGTACGGGAAACGGAAAGCTATCACGACCAGTTTGTTTTGGATTTTATTTGAAGTGCCTTGAAATCCAGTAATTAAAATCGAGCACTCATTGAGGTCAATTTCAAATCAAATTTATTATGGAATTAAATACATTAAATCATTTTGTAACTGAATATGTACCTACGCGTATTACAGTTCAGTCGGTATATTGAAAAAGAGCAAATTCTTCTGTTAAATTTAATATTTGAAAGTAGAAGTCTTGTGTGGCCTCTACCAGGATTTTTGGATATGGATGTACACGCTTCAGTCTTGTCTAAGAGTAGTTGACAGGGGAGTGTAATGCACGAAGATAGAGTAGGTCTGTGCGGTATTGTATTTAATTCGACGAGTTCTGTAAGTAGTGTTTTAATTTTGTGTGTAAGAATATTGTAGTCACAGAAAAACAAATTACTCTGGTGATATCATTCAACGTTTTTGGGAGTTCGCCATGCCTCGAGTCAATTTTCTTTATTTTTTTCAGTTAAAGTATGAATTGGTCGTATTATTGTTGTACTTAGCTTGTGTTAACTCTTATGAAGTCAATAATACTCGGGTTATGGTTTTAAATATCAGAGTCTAGAGTAGGATTAATAGCAAATTACGCTTACACAATTCACAGTACCGGGTTTGATGGTCTATAAAAGTTAACTATTATACTTAACTGACACTACTACGCTGCGTAAAATTTTAAATATGTAGATAATTGTTTACTTGCCAAAAAAGCTGTCTTTCGACAAAGAGTAGGGGCTTTTATACACACACTACTGAATCATTCAGTACTTGCAATTTCAGGTTGTTTCGAATCGAAGCCAATGAATTGACGTTAAGGGCTGTATGGCGTTACCGTAACATACTTTTTTTAAATTTCAGATCAGCTGGTTCTAGTTGAGGAAGATTGTGCTACTGAACATTGTGAATGAATTAGGCTTAACGTTTTTGGTACTACTGCAAAGCCTAGCAATTTCTACATTCCAAGCTTCATTCATTTACTGCAGCCTGACACAGCTTACTGTTTTTTGAGGGACGAACGCTTAAGATGTCAGAAAGCTACGAAAATTTGACTTTGTAAGTTTCTAGAAATCCTGCATGAAACTCTTAATTTTAATTCTATTCAACCAAATTTTGACCGATTGTAAAAAGTACTACCAAAGTAATAAAGAAGGTATGACACACAATACATTTTTTATTTTTGTATCACTAGGGTGGAAACTCCGGAGAAGATTATAGTACATCCGTCCAATTATGGGACAAACGATAAATTCATTGTTATTAATCGCGTGACGGACGAAGTAACTTTGTCCTGTAAGTCATATCACGTTTTTTACACTTTTTCTTTAGTTTTTGTTCTTATAATAAATAACGAGTTAAGTTGGTATGTCAGCTCACAGTATTTTGATTTGATTTTATGACAGCGAATAGAGCTGAAATTCCTGATGGAGACAGAATTCGAACAGTCAGCATTGGAGGAATAATTGGTGTCATAAATCTAGTAGCTGGACCGTATCTACTAGTCATTAAAACAAGAGTCAGAGTGGGGCAGGTTTCAAACCATGTTATTTGGAAAATGAACCAGTATGAACTCATTCCTTTCCGGAAGTCACTTCTGCACTTGAACCAGCAACAAGTAAAATTGGTTCAATGTTTATATTGTTAAGATTCCACCGTGTGCCGGTTACGTAGAACTGTAACTAATTATTTATACTTAATAGGTCGGCCATAATAAAATATACCTTGAGATGCTGGAAACTGCTTTGGACACTCCTAGTTTCTACTATTCCCACACTTACGACCTGACGCACAACGTCCAGTCGTTGGACGTCAACTCTCCTGATTTTTTAAGGGTAAAAATCAATTACCAAATGTCTACTGGAAGTAAAGATGTGTTACTAGTACGGTGAATTGTACTTTTTGCACTGTGATACCCCTCTTAATTAGTCAACAATTTTTCTTAAATTTTTAGCGAAGTCTTGTTCAGCGGGCTGAAACTAAATTTATGTGGAATAATGGAATCATGGAAAAGTTTCAAGGAAATGTGGAATTTCATAAATTTTGCGTTGTTTTGCTTCACGGATGTGAGTTTCAAAGTTTTAAGCTATGACATCAGATAATTACTTAAAAGGCTCTTACCAGTAGAAACTACTGCAGTGATTAAATTGATAAAGATTTCAATTTTTTTGTTTTTTCCTTTGTGTGTGTTAGTTGTCGCCATCCATTTATTGTCGATCAACGAGAAACAAATCAAGTTTATAGTTATTTCTCGAAGAAGTTGTAAACGACCTGGCGTTCGGCTATTTTCAAGAGGCATTGATACTGACGGGAATGTTTCTAACTTTGTTGAAACGGAACAAATCGTAGAGCATGGCAGTGATATGGCATCGTATGTTCAGGTAAGCTTATAGATTCCGTTGACGAAATGTCATTTGTTCCTTAACTACGAATCATCTTTGACTGGATGTTGTTTACGGAGTGTTAAGTATTGATTGTTGTATTATTGCTTTTTATTTTGACCAAAAGATTCGGGGGTCCATACCGTTGTTTTGGTCACAAAAGCCGAATCTTAAATACAAACCTAAACCCACGCTGGCTCAAGCGAATCATATGGAAGCTTTCGTAAAACATTTTGAGGAATTGGCTTTGAAGTACCACCGAGTTGTCTGCGTAAACTTGGTAACCTGTTTTTATTTTACTATTTTTAAGTGAAGAAAGTGAGGATTCTTTCTGTATCAGATAAATAAATAAGTCTAGTTGTATTAAACAGTAGTAATACTTGGGTGGTGGTGTCTAACGATTAGGGTACTCGACGGCGTTGTTATGTACATTAGTTTAACTATCGAAGTGTTGTCATGTAGTGTGTAAATGTCCATCATCAGGGCATTACGTACACTGTACGAAATCTCCTTAAAGATTGATACATTTTTCTTTTGGAAGGCGTTTAAAACGCATCAAAGATAGCTTGAATGCTTTCCAAATGAAAAATGTATTTTTAATGATAATTCGTACAGTGCAGTGTACTGAATGACTTGACAGCAAAGCTAAACTGAAATTGTTTGTGATACGTCATTTGAACGGAAATAAGGAGGAGATAACAGATCTGAAGTTGGGTTTTCAACTGGATCTTCAGATTTTGAAAAATTTTCAAAAAAGTTAAAAAAAAAACGTGAAAAAACCAACTTTACATGAAAAAAGTTTGTGCTGAAGTTCCATACCAACCTGTGAGTCCCTGAAATTCCTATTTTACATGCGATTTCCTTTAAAACAATGTATTACACGTCTCCTGCGGACGTGAGTGCCGGGTCGCAATTTCACTTTAAAATTTTTTGGTTTTTGAAAAATTCGAAAATATAGGAACAAGTGGGGGTGAGCCCCACTTGTTGTGTAAAATAAAAATAATGAAAAGAATCAATTTGAAACTAAAAATTGGCTTGCTTTATAAAGGTAAATCAAACTGGTTCAGAAGGAGTATTGGAAGAAGCATTTAAGCAGTACGCCAACACTTCTGGCTTAAGTCAGATAAGGTTTGTAATTTTTTATTTAATACTGGTTTCTTAGCCCACTTCCTTCCAGTATGGTTGTATTAGTTATCAGTTGTAGTACTTATAAATGTATGCATCATTTTAGGTATGAAGGTTTTGACTTCCATCATGAATGCCGAAATATGAACTGGGATCGGTTGGACATTTTAACTAACCGTGTGTCACACGAAATTGAAGAGTTTAGTTATTTTCTTCGCTCCAAGGGCCAGCAGCAACACCAAGAAGGAATTTTCAGAACGAATTGCATTGATTGTTTGGACAGAAGTAATTGCTCAGTAGAAGTTATATGATAGTTGTAGTATGGATTAATATATTCACTGAGGTACTAAATTGCTACGTATCTGAGTATACTTGCAGGTATTTAAGACATCTTTTTTTTATTGCAGCGAACGTGGTTCAAGGAATGTTAGCAAAAATAAATTTTGATCGTGTACTTAAGGTTAGTGTAACATTATTTTGTTTTTTGAGTATGCTTTAGGTTAGTTTCTTGTTAATGGAATTGTCTTGGTGCTCGAGGTTGTACCAAGTTGGTATTTACTGTTTTGCAAATCTCACCATATTACTGTGGTATTAAAAATAAACCAACTGTAATAGTACGGTGATAATGTGATATGCTTGGATTTTGCAGAGATTAGGTATATTGGGTGAGCAAGATTCTTTGGGACGCCATGTCGACGTGGAATATCTGTTCAAAAATATCTGGGCTGACAATGGTGACTATTGCAGTATTCAGTACTCTGGAACCGGTGCGCTTAAAACTGATTTCACGCGAACCGGAAAACGAACCTGGGTTGGGCCATTACGTGACGGATACAACTCATTGGTTCGCTACTTCAAGAATAACTTTATGGATGGATTTAGACAGGTATGATTTATTTTTAGGTTTGGAAACTTGGAAACTTTAAACTAGTATATAAGTACAGTATGTAAGGAATTTTATTAAAATCGAGTTTTATTATTACTTTATTACGCAGGATGCCATAGATTTATTGTTGTGCAACTATCGTGTAACAGAGGATGAAGACAAGACACGTGCGTCACCCTTGGAAAAGGAGAGGGACTGGAAATATTATACTGTAAGGAACTATAATTTACAAAACAAATGTTGGTTTATTTAATAACTAATACAGTGCTCTTGAACTGAAGTTGTTAACGACACTTTATTAATTTTTCAGCTTCCTGTACTTATGATTTTCTCCTTCGTTATGTGGACCATGCTTCTGATTCTTCCATCCGAGTACACATCAGAATACTTGTTGTATATCTTGTAAGTTTTTTTTACTGTATTGTTAATACTATTTAAATATATTTTGGTATGTTTACATAATAACTTCATTGCAAACTTATGCACTGAAATTACAGGTTCTGGGGTAGTATGATGATGGCAACGGGCGGCGTCATTTACAGTACTGGCCATGACTTCGTAGATAAGCCGGTTTTATCCGAAGCTCATCGTCTGGCGATGTGACTAAGTGAAGTCTAGGTTTTTTTCCCTGCCTGCATAATTTTAAAAACTCATGATAGTGTTGAATAACTATATATATATATTTAAATGCCGAAAAGTACATGCATTGCACTCCGTACCTCTTTAAACAAATTTGTCCGTCACTCTGCATGAAACGAAATAAAAATCCGAAGTTGTTGTGGTATTAACACATATATACTTATGTAGTGAAATCATGCTGTAAAAGATCTTGGTCCTGATAAAATATCATGTAAAATACAAAGAAATATAATTATGCATACTTACGCAGATACAAAAGTAATTAGGGAAAACGTACGTTCTCAGCCTATACTAATACGACTGCGTGCACGAACTAAAATCACTATAATAAGTTAAATTATAACTATGTGAATCATTTTTAAACGGCCGTAATAAATTGCTCACGTGCATGAATCGAACCGAGGGAAAAAACTTAGTCTGAATGGTTTCTGTGGCATAAATTATTATTGCGTACAATTCATCTGATTAAATTCACATTCGTTCGCATACGTAAGGTCCCTTGTTTACATGATTTCTTTCTTGAAGTCATATTATAATAATTTTATGAACGCATACTGGCATACTTACGAACCTTAGTATTGTTGGATGCTACATATGGTGTCGATTGATCTGATCTCGTAGCACGCATTACAAAATGTATTCCCTGGAGAGCCTTATATAACATGCAATGCAAACTGCAATTGGCAAATTAGACGAGCAACTAAGCCAAAAATAAACGATAGATAAGTACTCTATGTAGTAAGTTACAACACGAAAAAAATCAATTACCTACTTACTTGCTGTGTCTTATAGACCTATAAATAGGTACCAAAGCCTTTTATGGAAGGGTTGACATATAATCATTTGATTTCATTCATAAATATTATCCCGTTTCTCATGACGGGCATATTATGTATATAGGATTATAGGATAAAAGAAACACGATGATAAAAGGGTCCCAGGCTTTAACCGAGGATAAAAGAGTCCCACCGGTAAGTACCGAGTCAAATACCGAAGAACTCACCACAATGTAGCTTGCCCAAAATTATAAATTCATTTAATTCATTAATATAATTATAAGTATTTACTTAAAACTCATACGAAAAATATGCATTATGAGTATTGTAAGTGATTTTCTCCTCCTTCTGTTCTTTTAAGTATAATTGCGGTGTATAGTAATAACAAATATTTTTTGGCATGGAAAGTGAGGATAATTTAGTCTGATTTTTCCGAGAAAAGTAAGTGTATGGATGTAACGAAAGCATACACGTATACTGACGTGTATTTACTTAGCGTGCCATGATGGGTGGAGGTTATGCAGTGTGCAGGACTTTCTATAGTGAAGTTTTGGAACTTGGATGGGATCGGATCGAACAGTTGGAAATGGAAGTGCATTTTTATGGCATGCACTTTTATAAGACAATAATTTCCAGCCCTAGGTATTATCTATAGCCCTCAGCTTAAAGTCTGTGTAAAGTATAAAGCAACAACCGATCAGTTTCAAGGTTTCAGTTCTTCCAGTGTTCAAGTCTTCCAGTCGTTCCAGAGTTCCATCCAGCAATATTCGAGTATTGTGGACGGAAAGAGTGCTGCTTTTGTGATAGAAGTGAAAGCAATGCAGGCGCAGCCTTTTGTTATGTTTTGTCTTGAGTGACAGTGACGAGCGTAGTATGAAGCGATTGTGAACAGTGTAAACGGAACACGAAGACGAAGATGATCCTATGAAGTGATGCAATCAAGAGGTGCATATAGAATTATAGAATGCACAACTGACAGCACTCACTGTGTACCAAATAAAATACAACAGATCCGAAGAAGAAAAAGAGCATGAAAAGTCAAAAAGAATCTCTCATGAAAATATCAAGTCTTACTGTATCTAACTGGTAAAGACAGCTATCCTACGATATTTAAGCAGTAACAAAAATCTATCTCCAACTCTCCATGCACTCTACTCTTTGTCTTGCTATATCTTCTATTTAACTGTGATAGCAGATAGCATCTCCACACGCGATCAAAACAAAAACATTGTCTCAGATCGAGGCTACGAGGGCTATCTTATCCATTTTCCCAATGTCTATCAAAACTGATCCCAGTTCCCTCCCAGTGATTTATCCTTCTTAATTTATTATTGCTCCAGTTGAATTTCTTACATATTGCTTATATTGTCAGATTGACCCTGAAGTTTTTCGAATTGTATCTGACTCTGACATACGTTGGTATTTATATGGCGGTTGAACTTTGCTCCTGGAAAAGTTGGTGATTCTCTTGGAATGAAACTAAAGTTACATTTCATTTGTCTGCCTTGAAATGTCAAGTCCGGCTCCCTAAGTTCGCGTTATTTTAATTATTTAGGAAAGTAGGATTCCCTATGTGATTGTTTATTTGTGTTGTGAAGAATTAAGTACCATGCTTAGTTGTGATTGTGGACGGGAACTTGTCACTGGCCCAAATTCCTATTACAAGGGAGCAAATCCATTTACACGGAATGTCAAAGTAACTTGTCAATCTTGTCATTGTGACCACCAGTACAAAAGATGTCTTCTTTCCACGGTATTTTCTCCGCCGTCGTGCTCCTGCAATTGGTATAAGTGACGCCCAAGGAACAAAAACGACAATACAAAGCGAACAGACTTCTGCCCATGTTAATTCTTTCTTTCTAATTATATAAAGATAAATGAAGGAACGCAGTGCTCACACATTTTGAGAATATTTAAAATATTCTAAATTCAAGGCTCCTTGTGAAATGACACATGCTTATACATACAAAGGTACCTATGCAGATATGCACCAAGGCTGAGATTGTCAACATTTTCAAGCGATATATAAGTGTCTTTGAATATAAGTGAATGGTTTACTGTGATAAATCAAAAAGCTAGTAAATTGGGATAGTTGATAGTTCGTCTTACAATTATAAAGGCAAGCTTTTTTGCCAGCTTGTAAATCAATATAATGGCATTAAATATTTTATACGTATCGCTCTTTATCCATTTTGACTATATACATATTACATATTGTATGCATTACACATTTAAAACATGATATGTATTCAGGTATTTGGTTTATTGGAAGTATTTGAGATTTGAGACTACTCTGTCGCATATTAAAATGTTTGATGCATGCAGAGATGCAGATGCTACGGGATTCCTTACATTTCTGTAAGGAATGTAAGGAATGTTCTTTGGTCTCTTTCAGTGTATCGGAAGTATTTATCATATGGTGACTAATTTTGTAAACGCAATACATATTTGTCAGGTATACCAAACTCACCTGAAGCAGCCTGAAAGTACCTACATAAATATGGGTCAGTCTGCTAGCTTGGAAGCACGTGGGAGTGTGGATCGTGAGTCCCTTTCCGATGAGTACGATTTCTTACATGAACAGATCCGAAAGCACTCCTTAACGCTAAGACAGTTAACTTTACTAACGTACGATGATCTTCATAATAAAATCGCTGAGCTCAATGCTTTGTAAGAAATCAAAATACAAGAAATATACTTTACTTTAGTCGTACGGCATAACATTATTTAGAGTACATAATACATACTATGTTCATTAGTCAACTAATAGAATATCATTGAAGATATTTTTGTTCAAATTATCGCTTATCGCCTTTGCAGGTCTAGTAAATACATTGACTGTAACGGGAAGCAGTTACTTTTCGAAGTGAAAGCTGGGACGGACTCGCATGTACTTTGGAAGGGAACGGTTCGAGTCAAATGTATAAAATTGGATCCCGTAACTCAGAAAGTGGAGAAATCTCGAGAATTGTATCTGAAGCAATTTTTACAGGTGATTCATCATCGTTTCTTTAACAACTCTCTCTCTCCCTTGTAGGGTCGTTCCTGCCATCGAACCTAACTCTCATTTTCCATTTTAAGGTGTACAACACGATGCAACTTCACCTAACGGCAAGCCCACCTCGACCTCAAGTAGGGTCAGACGCAGGCAACGATAGGAGAAAAGGCTCAAATGTGCAACCAAGTGGTGCCAGTCAGTCCGCCTTTCCTTCTCAAGTCAACTTTCCAATGGATGCTTCGGTTCTTCTGGATAAAGTCACGACGACGAGCGACTCGTCACCCGGGACGGAAGAATGCTGCATTTGTATGGAAACAAAACCGGAAGTTAGTTTGCCATGCACTCATAGCTATTGTCTTGCCTGCATTGAGCAATGGTAGATTCTTTACTTATTTTATCTCTTAAATCTCGCAATGGCATCTTTTGATTTACATCTGAAATGAAAAAGAATATTTGGAGAACTCACTGCCAATATTTGGACTGACTTACAGGAATGTGGATCATAAGACTTGTCCAATTTGTCGTGACAAATTAGAAAATACGGATGACACTTGGGTTCTAGAAGACTTGCCAAATCCTGAGGATGTTTCCCATGAGATTCAAAAATCCCTGTTTGGTCTTACACGCTAATACCGTTTTTAACCAGCAACGGTAACAAAAATTGAGTCAAGAGTTATATACACATGTGTTTAGATTTAATGATACGTAGATAGATATACATTTGTAGTAGTTCAAACTGCGGCTATTTTCAAGTGTTTGTTCCGCATCTAATATTAAATTAATATTAAGTAGGTAAAGTGTAGTAGCAAAACCTATAAACTCTTCTGCAAACTGTACAACTTTCTTCCCTTAAACTGCAGTACATTCCACCGAGGTTGGACAGGATTTGACAGGATGCATGAGTTTCTGGGTGACAAGAAAAATTTAAATTGTAATTAATTTGTAAATGTACCTACAACTATATGCCTAGGCTGATTCAAATTATTAATCAAGCCGATGCAAACGCAGGATTAGTTGAAAACTATTGCATGAAAACCACGTATGACATGGCGTAAGACTGTAATTGAAACTAATTAACATACTACTTTCTGCTGAAGAAATGTTCAGCTTTAGTAACTGGAGCTCAACAAGTTTACCCCAGTTTGTGAACTAGGTGCTACGTAATGCAATTTAATAATATTGTACAATACCTTTAGATTGTTTGAGAACGATGTGTTGATGACGATGGTCATGAAATGCAATTTTATTGCTGGATGAAGGTTATGTGTATTGTGTGGACTTTACGACTGGAACTATTAGCCAAGGCCAATACACTATAAAATGTAGGAGCAGGATCACATTGTGTCTACAGATAGTCAGCTGAAACTGAAAATGAATGTCTTGTAGTTTTTACGCCAACGCACAGACAGAGTGCCACACAGAGCTTCTTCATAGTATCTACTTTTAGTATTTTGTTCACGTGGATAGAAATCTGTCTGCAGATCTCTACGAAAACGATTGTAAAACCGATTGTGTAATTAATTAGAAGTCTAAGATGAAATTAGACCCTTCCTATATTTAGTTTTTGTATTCGTAGACCAACCAGAGTCTCTGCTACACATCTTTTGCAACATTTCGATATAGAGTTGTATCTAACTTGTATTGTTTTATTTACACATGCACTGTGGACTCCCATATATGTAGCTATATTATTTTTTACCTCAATGCAAAATAAAATTTATTACAGTGTACCTACCTACCTACCTGGATAAGTATGTGATACAAATTGACGACAAAATGCATTGCGGGGCAAGATGTGTAACATCTTGTTTCGTAGTTACCTAGGTATGTAATAAGTATTTAAATTATATACTGACTTAAGTTAGAATTAGAAACGGATAAAGAATGAGCTTCGTTGATTTTTTATTTTACATAATTTGTAAAACTTCAAATGTTTACTTACGGATTACGGATTTGATTGCGCATTGGTCAGATCGGGGGTTGATAGTGCGTATATATATTGCTAAAGTAGTGTGGGTGGACTTGGTGGTAGCAGTTTGTGGGAATCCAGAATACATTTATTTCAGACTTCAGAGACAAAAGTTTAGGACAGCAGTTTTATTTGAAAGCCACAGACCAAGTGACGAGGACTAGAATTTTAGATTTTTGATATTGCAGTCCATCGGTTATTAAATTCATCAAACACATTAGCCAATCAGACTATTTGTTAGAACAAATTAAACCAATGAAAGAGACATTTATCACGAATAATCGTAATTCCATGTAAATATTTGGTGGAGACGAACTGTCCATTCGTCTCCATGACAATATGTATGATATGGGTATTTAAATATATAGGTGTACATATCCGTATGTGTAGTACCTATGTATGATTCGAAAACATAAGGGATTTGATCTCTCTTTAAATACTTATTTTCAAAATGCAAATAAATTACAAGTTATTAAAAACTACCTACACAATATAATACGGTAGGTAGTTCATACATAGGGTGAAGGCATGTAATTGTGGCCGGATTTCAATTCAGGTCGCCCTTTTTTATTCCGTGTGAACGGTCGATCAACATCGACTGCATCTGGTTTTGAATCTTCGGGTATTGGACTTCCCATACAATCTATGTCAAATTTGATTGACCTTTGACCCTTGGAAAAAAAGGGGGCACCCACAATTACGCCTTTACCCTAGCGGAACAATTTGATTTCACAGCATCAGCTTGGAATAAATTTATAGTTCTGTTCTAATAATACTGCTGACAATTACACTTACATATTAAATAAGTACCTACGTAGGTATCGATGTGTTACACTATGGTACATGTATACATTACTTAAAAAACAAGCATTGTATAAATCTATAATTCCATTTCGTTGTTGTTGTTTCTATTAATGTTGATCAGGACCATGAAGTTGGGTTTTAAAGTTTAAAAAACAAAAAGAAATAATAACTATTAGTTTAGTATTCCGTGATAATAAAAATAACTGAAAAAACAGGCTCAGACAATTGTATTCAAGGATTTTTGGATGATTGAATACATATTTATAGGATTCTAAGAAGGCATATCTTAATGTTGATTTGGCTGCATAATGAGTTCAGAGGTTCGTTTCATTACGTCCCATTTCCATCAACAATGCAGGAGGGTGGTGGGGGGGGGGGGCGACATTACATGAGCAAAAGCTAAATCCACTTTTTGGAAAAGGCTGTAAAGCAAAAACGACTGCACTTGTTATGGTATTTCTATTTGTTATAATTACTAGTTATCAGTAGCAATGGTACGCTTCAGCACTGTATCACTTCAAGTGTGAAAAAAACTCGGAATGGGAAGTGGGAACCTGCAGCGGGTGCTTTACAAACCTCAGTGGCTACTATTGCCAGGGAAAAAGCGGAACGTTTATTACGCTTTAAAGTTGCCACAGCCAAATTACTTGGACCTCCTCGTGTTGTAAAATCCCGGTATGATTACGACCTTCAAGCACACTTGTTAACAGTGAATCACCTACAAACGGAACTAGTCACCATATATATTGCATCTAATTCTTTTCTTATTTACTAAAAACAACATTAAAATAACACCCACAATTCGTGTTAATCAGTTTTCGATAAAAAATTACGGCTTTTAAGAGCATTATAAAACAATTTTGGCTTTCAAAAAGCATAATAAAGCACTGCTGGCTTTTTAAAAAGCATAATACAGCATTTTTGGGCTTTTAAACTGCATAATAAAAGCATAATCCTGGTTACTGAAAAGTTATGTCACAATAAAAAAAAGTCCCACAATTCTGCATCAATCAAAAGCTTGGGTTACCTTAAAAATATGAAAAAGTATTCAGTAAGTCATGTAACGGAACGGTTACGTTAGATCAAAATAAATACAAAATACTGAAATTTTTAAGTTTTTCTTTCATACTTCAGTATTATCGTGCATTGGGTTTCATGACAGGCGTACACGAATGCATTAAAACGAAGATTTTGATAGAATTTAGCAACATGAAAATGTAATATTAATAATTTATTAATAAATCATTATTATCATATCGGTACGCATAAATGATGCTATACAAGATTATATAACCTACAAC
>JAQFZC010004167.1:0-16784 GCA_034695205.1 Dicyrtoma fusca | reverse complement strand
TTCTTGTTTTTAGCCTGTTTATTCCAACTAAATTCAGAGTAGTAAAACGGTCAGTTTGAATAATACGCGGGTCTCTATTAATGCGCGGGTCTCTAATTGTACGCGGGGTCGGTGGAGCTGAATGGCATAATATGCGGGCGTTCCATTAGAGGATTTACGGTAGCTTAATTATTGTTAGCATAGGTAATTCATATTTATCTTGATGATGAAGTGTCGTATCTCATCTCTCTGTTATGTATCTTGAGTGATAAAACAGTCAACAATCTACAAATTAGTGTGTAAAATGTGACAATGCATTTTATACTGCTTACAAATGCAAGTGCAACCTTGTAACTATTTTTAAACTTTATTTTTGTTTTAAAAAAGAGAAATAAATGACAATTTAGTCATTTTAATTCATTGGTACACGTTGTAAAATTAGTGGTTTTATTTCTAATCCTGGGCTACAAAAATATAAAATAGAAAGAATAAAAGCCCTTAAATGTATAAAAGGTCTAAAGACACATTTTTTTCGGAACTTCACTTTTACATTAATTGATAAAAAATCGACCAATTATTTCTCTTCACCCTCCCCCTCTTCCTCTTCCCCCTCCACTGCGAGGGACTCACGGAGCTTGTCCCTCCATTTCTCCGTCTCTTGTGCTTCTGCGGCCGCAATTAAAGCATCCAACTCATGATCAATGTCAAGTTCATCTGTGGGCAATTGAGGCTCATCTCGCTTTAATTTCCCTGCTAATTTCCCCTGGAATTCTAGGAATTCTTGATATTCCACGCGCAGGCGGCTCTCTACATTGAGTTCGTTGTCTTTAATTTCTCCCTCAGTTTTCTAAAAAAAAATTTCTTTAAATTATTTAACCTTTTCGAAACTGGAACATACTTAATTTTGAACATTTTTGAAAACAGCAGCTTCTGGATTTTTGACCTTTTGGGTGTTATTTACTAGTTTTGACCGTTTTGAAAAAGTGTTATTTACTAGTTTTGACCTTTTTGAAAACGTGTTGTTTACTAGTTTTGACCGTTTTGAAAAAGTGTTATTTACTAGTTTTGACCGTTTTGAAAAAGTGTTATTTACTTGAATTGACCGTAAAAAAAGTTAATTCATTGAATTAAACGCTTTTTTAGTGCTTTCTTTCTATGGTTCCCCAGTTCCTAATAGGTTAATTGAAATATTTTGTGAAAAAGAGTTTCGTTCTTTTTTGTTTTATTTTTTACCGTTCTTCGACTTTCTTTCCAGTCTTCGTGTATTTTAGTGATTCTTTCCTGTCGATTCTCCATGTCCGCCACCCATCCGTTCATCCGCGTTTCTTCCCGATTCATGAGCTCCATGATGGTGGCGTTCTCCCCGGACTTTTGCTTCGTGTACCAGCGAGGGATGAGAAGGACGAAGAGGTTCCCTTGTGAGTCCCCGGCGGCTAGGAAATGTTTCTTTTGAGTAAGTGTTTTGGGCGTGGCAACGCTCACGAGGCGTCCGGGAGTGATTTGTTGGGTGAGGACGGGGGCGTGGGATTTCTCCATGAGGTCCCAGACTTGGAGGGAGCCTTCCCGGGTCCCCGTGAAAAATACCCCGGGCCGGGTGTTCGACCAACAGCCAGACCAGATGAAACTGTCACCCCCTAGAGTTGCTAGGATTGGATACTGTAGGGGGTGCAAACATAAAAATAGACGATTTAACCTTTTTGAAACAGCATTATATCTAGTTTTTACGCCTTTTTGAAAATCATCATTTTTACTTTCTGACGTTTTTGAAAATGATCATTACATACTAGTTTTTGATCTTTTTGAAAATGATCATTTTTAGTTTTTGACGTTTTTGAAAATGATCATTTCTAGTTTTTACACCTTTTTGAAAATGATCATTTTTAGTTTTTGACGTTTTTGAAAATGATCATTTCTAGTTTTTACACCTTTTTGAAAATGATCATTTCTGGTTTTTGACCTTTTTGAAGGTGTTAATTCCTAGCTTTGACACTTTTGAAAGAGTCAATTTCTAAATTCGATCTTCTTGAAAATGTTGAAAAAGTTTTTTGCTTTTTGTGAAAATTGTATTTGTAGTAAAAACACTCCGCAACTTCTTGGGGTTTCCGTTCAAAATAGGTTAATAAAGTATTTATTGGCATATAGTACTAGCTATATACTAGGTACTTTAAATTAATAGTATAGCATCAGAACTGGACTTTGAACTTCGACTTACTCCTGCATTTTCTTTCCAGAGCGACACCGTTCCGCCACCCACAATCAAAATAAGCTCGTGATGGAAGGGTGATCGGGACATGTCTGTAATGGCTCCGTCCATCTCACATCGTATGTAGAGATTTTGACAAACTGTGTGGTAATTTAAAAAAAGAAATGTTCAATGTCTATAAAGTGCATAGAGTTGTAATAAATTATTATGAGCTTTTGTTTTCTTGATTAATTACTTTTATTCCCTGCCGCATCCGGATTAATGCTCCCATCCTTATTCCTCAGCCAGTCCACTAGAGCCACTTGGCCCTTTTCTGTACTTGCAAAGAAGGAGGTCTGGGCATTGTTGGCACTACTCGTCACCCTAGCCTTAATATGCACACCGCCCCCCTCAGACCCCTCCGTCCCCGTGGCCCCGCTCCCCACCCCCACCGAACTTCCCGAGTTCCCCACACTCCCCCGCTGCCCGTCCCGCGCCGACCCCCCGTGGCCATGGTGCGACGTGCTACTGGAAGGCCCGCCATGTAAACTCATCTGAGAGTGCGGCACCACCTGCTGCTGCCCCTGACTCTGACTTTTCCCCGGGCCGTGCTTCCCATGCTTCAACTTGACCTGTGACCCCGACGTACTCCCGCCCCCACTCTGTATCGCATCCGAGCTCATCGCACTCGCACTCGCCCCCGAACTCCCGATACTCATCGTCCTTGACCCAAAGTCACTCAGAGGCCCCTCCCCCAACTTCCCCTCACTCAGGCTCATGATCGTACAGTACATTGACCCCGTCCCGTCATCCAGCGTGTACTTCGTCGAATACTTCCAAACATTGTTCTCGAGATGCGCCCAAGGGTTGACCTTTATGGCCGACACCGGAGCCACGTCAAACTCATCCAGGCCCAATTTTTGAACCCGAATGTCCCAAACGCGACAGGTCGAGTCCCCCGACACACTAAAGAACTGGGCGGACCGGCCACCCCAAGAATTGTCGTAGAGACTCCCGTTCTTCCCCAGCTCCACGTGCGGGGGGAGCCAATGGACGCAGGTAACGACCCTTTTGTGACTGCTGTCCAGATTTGAAAGGCCCGCCGGCGGGATGAGGGGGCAAACGTATTTTTCCGCGGAATCCTTCAGTTTCTCAAGGAAGTTGGAGCTCTTCGACTTCCCATCAGAATCCTTCCGCTTCCGGTCCTGAATGCGATTGCGCAGTTCGACGTAGTGCTTACCGCAGTCCCATAGGACGACCTGGCCGTTTTCGCAGCCGCCACAGACTAGCTGTGGGTCGGAGGGGGAGACCATGAAGGAGAAGACGTCCGAGGGGGCATCCAGCATCAACTGGGGCTTTGAGGGATCCTTTAAATCCCAGATTAGAACGAAATTTGGATCCATGAGAGTTTTTGAGTGGAATTCGATCCGCTGATCGAACGTCACGTCCTCCGTGAAGGACATCATTACCACCTCTGTTGGATTTTGTGAATTTTGTAAATTTTTTTGTTTTGTATTTAAGATTGTGCTGCTTTGTAAACTTGTGAAGGTTTGAAGGATTAACCTTTTCGAGACGGTAATGGATTTAGTTTTGAATGTTTTTAAAAATCGTGATTTATAGTTAGGAGCTTCGATTATTTTGAAAATGGTGATTTCTAGTTTTTCGACTTTTTTGAACTTTTGAAATTTATATTTATTAGTTTTGACCGTTTTAAAAAAGTGGTATTTATTAGTTTTGACTGTTTTGAAAAAGTGTCATTTACAAGTTTTGATTGTTTTGAAAAAGTGTTATTTACTAGTTTTGACCGTTTTGAAAAAGTGTTAGTTACAAGCTTTTACCGCGTTGAAAAAGTGTCATTTACTAGTTTTGCCCTTTTTGAAAGAATGCATTTATGGAACTAAACACTTTCGTGAAGCATTCTTTCCATAGTTCTCTAGTCCCGATAAGGTTAAGGATAAAAAGTGTACCGTCAAGAAGTGGGTGAAATTTCATGCAGGTCACACAGCGCCCTTTAGAATGCCGTTGTTCCGTATACGTCTGGTACTCCTGCAGTAAAACTGACTCATTATTGAATTCAACCTCGTGACCCCGGGTCGCCTTTAAATTGCGATAGTCATCCGCCAACACATTAAGCATTTCATTCTGTTGCAAAGCCTTCTCAATGGGATGACGAGCTTTCGTGAAGAAATTGATGCAGGTCTTGGACGTGATGGCCTCTTCGGCTTCCTCCGGGGTCACTTCTTGAACCTTGTGCTGAACCATTTTATTCCTTTTGAAGGAAAATCCAGTCTGACTTTCCTGCTCAACTTTCCCCGGGTTAACCTGTATGGCCTTGTCCACCTCTATCCGCTCCACACCCGGATATTTGTCCGGGCTTATCGAGTCAAAGCCACTGTAACGACAGGCACTGTCCTCCTTGAATTTTGAATCTTCGAACTTTGTATCTGCACCAAAGTGCTCCGCATAGCGGTAGGCGTACACTGTAAGCTACGAAAATGCAAAAAAAAAAATAAATAAATATACTCCATAATTTTCTGATTCTAATTTTGAGGCCTTACCAAGGGTCGACTATTTTTAATATTTTCTGCATCGATTTCCAAATGACTTCCCAAGTTCCTCCATTTCCTTGGAAGGATGCTCGCCAATTTATTCCACTGTTCTTCTTCCTCCTTTTTCTTGTCTTTGAAGACCCGTCGCTTCTTGGGGGGATTCATGACGTAGTTCCGTGCCTCGGGCGTCAAGCAGATGAAGAAGGGATGCTTGGTCTGCTGGAGATTATCTAAGCCTAGGAGGATCGCAAAATCGGGGTAGTTCTTGATGGCGTCGTAATGGGGAGCAAATTCGGAGTTTTCGGCATAGATGTACATGTGGAGACGGACGCGCTTCGTGCTTAGCCACACCCACCGCTCCCGCCACTCCGTCGTGTCCTTCTCAACCTCGAGAAAGTTCTTCGTCTCGTCGGACAGGTGGATCCCAACGACGCCCTCTATTTGGTCCAAGGACTCGACGCCATCACCGGCCCCATCCTCGGCATGGGGTGGCAGGAGAAACCGGAATTCATCCTCCTCCCCCCCGTCGGTCAACATCATCATGTTCACAATATTGTCCGGGTCATCCGGGTCCCCGCCGACGTCCGTCCCAGCCGCCGAAACGCCATCTATGTCATCCTCATCCTCTTGGCCATCCTCCTGACCCTCCTCCCCCTCCGTTTCTCCCTTTGAAATTCGTAACGGTTTTACAATTATTAAACGAGCTAGCCTTCCAATAAATATACATTTGGTGTAATTATTTATGGCACTAATTTAATTTTGATAATAGATAAAATGATAATGTGTTGACGGATAAGTTTTAATAAAACGGTTTCCATCATCAATCTGCATACATCAGACAGTAGACAGCACCCTTTTGACACTTTTTGTTTTTAGCCACAATCAATAATTATTTCGGGATGAACATCCAAAGAGAGTTCATTTTATAATTTGTCTTTCATTATAATTTATAAAATCCCGTTAAATACAGGTGACTGAAGAGAGACATGGAAAAGTAACGATTTCAAAATTATTTTCAAAATTGACGAATTTTTTGAAAAGGCGAAAAGCATTCCGTACTTTTTTTGAAACTTTTTCGAAACACCGCTGTTGCATGCTGTGGTGGTTTACTATAATTATCTAATTTTATCTAGTTTTGAAAATGGCAAGGCATTGTTTGGCTCTTTTCGAATGTGTCAGTTACTGTAGTTTTGAATGTTTTTGGACAATGTTGGTTTCTAGGTGTCAGCTTTTTGAAAATGTTAAATTCTTGTTTTACCCTTTCTGAAAGTGCTAGTTACTAATTTTGTATATTTTTTAAAATGTTGATTTCTAGTTTTGACCTTTTTGAAAGTGGTAATTAATAGTTTTGTATGTCTTTTAAATTGTGGACTCCTAGTTTTCACCATTTTAAAAATGTTAAATTCTTATTTTGACCTATTTTCAAAAGTGTTAATTTCACATTTTGTCATTTTTGAAAAAGTTAATTTCTTGAATAAACCCATTTGAAAAGAAGTCTTTCCATGGTTTCTAGTTCCGAATAGGTTAAGGTAAGGGGTAGTGGGCTGCGGGCTGTCCGTGGATTGAGAATATACCGTTTTGATCTTAAAATGCGTGTAAATAAATATGCAGGCATTGATTTTGACCAAAAAATAATACTAAAGATTCAAAAAAGTCTGTTTACATCAGTGTCCTGCTCAAATAGTAAAATGGGTCCATTATCTTCGTCCTCTTCCTCTTCTTCGTCCTCCTCTTCGTCATCCATGTTCTTGCGACGCCCCTTGTCATCTGGCATGTCCATGAGCTCCTCGTTGCTCAGAAGGAGGTCGTACATCATTATGTCCTTCTCGACCATTTGCTTGGGTGTCAATTCGGAGTCATGACGATCCAGAAGATTCGTTCCCGGCTCCTCCTCATCTTCGTGGGAAGCCATGGCCATTGCAATTTCTTGAAGTTCTTTTTCCTCCGCCCGCTTCTTCGCTTTCTTCTGTGCGTAGGCCATCTTTTTAGCCATCAGAGGATCCAATTCGCTACTGCCAAGTTCCAAGGGAACGCTCTGCGCCGGCTCTTCCGGAGCTGGCTCGTGGGAGCCTTCTTCATCTGTTGCCGCCGGCACATTCGGGACCTCAACGGGCTGGTCCATAGCTGTGGCGATGGTTGAGCTTGAGGGAATTACACCTTGTTCTGAAACCGGTTCGCCCCCCTCGGAAGAGGCAGTTATATCCTCTTTTGACAGCGTCTTTTTGTCCACCTGAGCACAGTGTTACATAGAATTTAATATGCAGTTTGGTTTATTAGAATTTATTCAGTTGTTTAACCTGAAACTGTTCTGATTAGAGACTAGTAGAGATGAGAGAAGCATTGCTTGCGGCAAAAGCCCAACGTCCCCTTTAAGTCCCAAACTTTAGCTTTTGGCTCATGTATTTTAAAAATCGTAAATAACACTTTTATTATGTTTGAAAGAGCGTTAATAGCATTTTTTTTTAGAAACTTGCACGTTGCACTTTTTCTCGTTTTGAAAAATTGTAAATAGCAGTTTTACTAGTTTTTTTTACAGTGTAAATAACACTTTCACTATTTCTGAAAAAGCGTAAATAGCTATTTTACTATTTTTTAAAAATTGTAAAAAGCAGTTTCATTATTTTTGAAACAGTATAAATGTAAATGACAGTTTTAATATTTTTTATACAGTGTTGGTAACAGTTTTGCTAGTTTTGAATAAGTGTAGATACAGTGTTGTTGTTTCTAGAAAAATGTACGTCGCAGCTTTGCTATTTTTGAAGAATTCTAATACTATGTATAGTATTTAATTTTGTTGTGTGGCTTATGACAAAATGAGAGTAAGAGGACGTTGGACTTGGGTCACAATGCTTTTATGTGGCGACGCCACATGCCACATTGCTTCTTCACCCACGACATACGTAGCAAGTAGCTACATAATATAAGATTTTACACTACTTACAAGAAATGCGTATTTATTTTACTTATATGGGTACGTTTATTAAGCTTTTTTCAAAAGTCATTTGTGGGATCCTATCAACTTTATATGGACATTTTAAAAATCGTATTTGCACTATGTAAAAAAATATTTATGGCAATTTGCAATTAATAAGTTCTACTTATGTCGCTTTGCACCCGTTCAAGCCAAAATAAAGCACATGTATGTAATAAAAAAATTAATGTATTGTAAATTATGTGAATACAAATTTGTATGTAAGTAAATATTCGATTATTTATGAATTCAATTGACATCTTTGGCTTGTGCAATCAGCAGTTTTACCTGCATTGAACTGACGGCCACTGAGGAACGGACATTCATGGATGATTCCATGTTAACATCACTTCCCGTACCTTTCTTCTTCCTCGACTCAGACATTCTTTTATTTTTTTTTTAATCTAAAATAATTTAAATTACTAGAAAGTTGCACTTTCACTGGCACTCCACATCCAATCAAAGGTTGTGTGTTTTAGAATAGGAAGGACAGAATTAAGTTCCTGAGAGCTAATGAGCTGATTTGCCAAATGCCAAAGGTCAAAAAAGCAAAGCTCAGGTCAGACCCAGGCAGTCAGGCAATGTATATCTCAGTGAAGTAATTAATCAAAAATCGAAGTCCAGCCGAAGTAATGAGTTAAAAAATGATTTAAAATGTAAATAATGAATCTAAAGAAAAAATTCAATGTTGTGGTTATCGCATCGCACTATGCTACTATTTTCGCTTCGCTCAAAATGAAAATTCAAAAATCCCGTCCATTCCATTCAAAGTCAAAATCGACAAAATTGTTAAATCATTAGAAAGAAAAATACAAATAGAATTCATTGTTCTATCCATCGTAACCATGATTACACGGATGCAGGCGGTTCAGTCAAACCGAAACACCGAATACAAGCTCTGGCAAAGGAAAAACTGGTAATGCCGGGTAGCGTGTACAGTCTACAGCAATAGTTTTGCAGTACTGCAACTTGTTGCTTTCTTTCTACCACGAGAACGACGGTACTTCTTATTGCATTGCCAGTAATGCCAGTCAAAATAATAAAAATACATGAGTCACTTAAAAATACCCTGTGAATCCATAGTTTAATTTCAACATACCTAATTATTAATAATTACTTCGTATTACCTGCAAAATACATATAATCATTATTAAGTACTATAAGAAATTATGTGTAGTAATGCAGGCATCGTTTTTATACAGAATGAAGAAGTTTAAAAGTTGAAGTAATCATTATTGTTTACTATTAAAATTTATACTTGCATAATTAGAGAAATATTTACACACAATCTTGCTAATAAAGTTGTCATTGCATTGATAAAAAGTTGAATGCCTATAGTTGATATCATCTCTACTCTCTACGCATGTGCATTGATCAAGTGTAGTACTAAACTTTTTACTACGGCCAGACTTTCAAGTTTCTACAATCACTTTTCTGTCTCTTTCCTGTCTGTCTGCCCTAGGCCCTAGACCTCATATATTGGGGAACGTGCACATCCTTTGTCCCTCAATAAAGACCAACAGAAAGCCCCCAAAAACGCCCTTTCCTAATTTATTTTATTTTAATTTACGAGTTGGTAAAATTCAGTACAATACAACACAAAATTTAATTTTTGCTACCTAAACTATACTGTATTTCATAGGCCATAGATAGGTACTTACAACATTACAACCGTACCTATTACAATTTCTAGAGTTTATTACAATAATGACAATAAAAAACAAGTAATTTGTAATTTTTATTGTAAGAATCGATTTTTGTAGTTCTTTATTGAATAAGTTCTCAAAGTGTACTTGTTTGCCAGTACAATCACAGTCTGAATAGGTTAACCTATTCGGAACTGAGGAACCATGGAAAGAATGCTTTACAAAAGGGTTTAATTCTATAAATTAACTTTTTCAAAACTGTCAAAACTAGTAAATAACACTTTCAAAACGGTCAAAACTAGTAAATAACACTTTTTCAAAACGGTCAAAACTAGTAAATAACACTTTTTCAAAACGGTCAAAGCTAGTAAATAACACTTTTTAAAAACGGTCAAAACTAGTAAATAACACTTTTTCAACACGGCCAAAACTAGTAAATAACACTTTTTCAAAACGGTAAAAACTAGTAAATAACACTTTCAAAATGTTCAAAAATATAAATTCCCCCAAAAACATTCAAAACTCAGGATTCAGGATATTACAGTTTTGAAAAGGTTAATAGAAAGAATTTACAATAAACTTACCAAAATACAATACTAATTGTAAGGGTCTAGTTTCAACCTATAAAACTTTTATGAGATATGACAAAGTTAAATCCGAAAAATATCCATCAATTTTGACGTAATTTACGAACGATCCCACTACGCATCGTCTAGACTATTCGTGTACACTCTACAGCCTACCTGCTACCTTCGAAGTTTATTATTTATTAGTCTAGACAGTAGACAGTAGAATATTTTCCAACGTGCGCACACGCACACAAAATATTTCTTCAGTAAATCAAAACAGTACCGTCGACTCTTTGTATGGGCTCATCGACACATTGAAGAATCGGTTGAAATGTTCTCCATTTCGATTCACACTCATTCAACACTAGCTCCAGTGATTTACTATACCGTGTATTTTTGATTTTTATGCGAAATTAATATTTATTATTATTTCAATTATTAATATTTATACTAACCTAATGTAACTAAATACATACCTGTACTAATCAAGATGAAAAGAAGACTAAAGAGGAAAGGAAAGTTAAAACCAAAGTTAAAAAAAACAAAAGCAGCATATTTTGACCATGAAGATTACGAAAATGAAGGGCAGAGTCAAAAACAGACTAAAACAGTGACTGTGGGTTTCGATACTACTTCAAGTTTGAATTTTAGTCAAGGTAAGCAATATGTAGTTACTTTGGATTTAGTTTTATAATTACTTACGACGTTAAATGGAGTCGTCATCGTACATTAATTTTTGTGATTAACAATTAGATAGGCATTTAGTTTTAAATTCTTTGTAGTTTGTTTTTGAACGTTCAACATGCAACATTTAGATTTTTGGATTACATTAACATTTTTTATCGTGTCTGTTGGATGTGTGTACATGCAACATGGGCTGTCACTGTTGACCGTCAACTGTTATCAAATGTTGTCTTGACTTAACTGTTATATTTAATACTGTATTATGGAAGTAATTATCTAATCTAGTAATTTACTAATTTTACAACAATATTTTTTTTTAGATTTCAACTTAAAGGTCTGCTCACAATGCACCTTAGACTTTGACACTACAGCTCACAGCCCCATTCAAGAGGCCTGCGGACACATAAAATGCAGAGCCTGTTTTATTCAAAATTTATCAAAGGATCTCAACTACTGTCCGGACTGCCATTCCCATGAAGGGGAAAATGGACCAGAACCAGTAGTGGTAAAAGATGAACTACCAGTACCAGCTCCAGCTCCAGCTGGTACAGCTACAGCTCGTATAAAATCTTTAGACAAAGTTCAAGAAGAAGAAAATCTAAGTTCGGGTAAAAGTCGCAATTCGGTAGCAAGTCAAATTTTAAAGCGATGCAAGAAAAACAGGCGATCTAAGAACGCTCCTCTTCCTCAGTTCATTGTCATTACTACTGCTACCGAAGAGGGTAATTTTGATTCTTGAAGAACTGCCTTATAATTTTTGTGTTTGCTTTATTGCTTGTGTTTTAATATAATTCTTCAGCCCCTTCAGCTGGATCAGTACTACTGTACAAGTGTGTTCATTGTAAGAAAAAGTTCAAAACCAAGTCAAATATCCGATACCATCAGTTTTGTGGAAATGTATCCGATACAGCTAAACCTTTTAACTGCGAGGAGTGCGGCCGTGGATTTGTTTCAAAGGATCACTTTAAATACCATCTTCAGACTCACACAGGTAATTACTTGAACTAGAACTGAATTAGCCTAAGTAGTTGAATTTATATTATGATTTAAATATAAAAAATTATTAGTTTGGTGACTCGCACCGATGCAATTCCGTTTTTTTGAAAAGGTGAAAAACCGTATGCGTGCCCTGTTTGCCAGAAAAGATTTATACAACAAGGAAAGGTGATTCGTCACATGAGCGTTCATTCGACAACGAAAACGAACCACATTCGCACACGTTCATACGCTTGTCGTTACTGCGATACGAAGTTTTCAGATGTAAATTGTTATAAGAAGCATGTCAGACTTCATGACGGTAAGCCCGTAATTTCAACTGCATAGAATATACCAATAAAATTAGATGCTTTTAAATTCAAATTTAAATAACGTTAATTATGTTTTTATTTTTTTATCAGTATTCCTAGAAGATGATAAACAGTTCAAATGCCAAATCTGTGCAAACTCTTTCATGTCAAAGTGGGAACTACAGCGTCATTTGCGATCTCATCCGTACCAGTGTGGCAAGTGTACCAGGTCATTTGGGAATTCTAAAGATTTACGCCGTCATATGATGATACATTTTCGTATGTTTCACCCGTTGAGATATAAATAATAATAAGAAATATGTCGTAATATAATATCTACTACTTTTTAACCGTTTGCACAAAATTGTATTATGTAAAATGTTTAGATGATTTGAACTACAATGTGTAACACTTTTCGTTCATTTTATCTTGTCCAGCCCATCGCCCGTTTAAATGTGAGACCTGTGGAACCGCATTTCGGAGGCAAGATAATCTATACCGGCATTCAAAAAATACACATGGTGTTGATATGGAACGACGAAATAGCGTATCAGTTTCGAATCTACAAGCAAAACGACCCAAACAAGTTCCCCGGGTCACCCTTCAGCTAGAAGAAAGTACAGAAGGTGGAAGTAAACACGACTGCATTGATGATTCTATTAATAATGAAGACAGAAATGAAAATAACGACTCTTGTAGTGAAACTGACTCAAGTTCTGTAGAAACAATAATTGGTTGAGGCCGCAACATTCATTTTTGTGACTAAATTGAAATTACTTTGCATAGAGTACTACACGTAATTAAGTATAAAACGTATTCAGATGTAGCATATCGCTACCGTAACTGCAAAGTCCAGTTTCTATTTAACTGTAAAATGGCCGGAATCCATCCACATTGTCAGATCGTGAGTGTAACTGCAAAATGGCCAAAGTCCAGTGAGTTCACCTCGAAATTAACTAATTTTGCTCCTACACTGGCGATATACATGTATTCAAATTAAAGTGGCTGGACTCCGGCCATTTTGCAGTGAAGTATAAATTGAACTTGGGTCACTTTGCAGCTACCTACATAATATATATGGTAGCAAAATACATATATGTATTGGCGTTGAATGTGTTTCGTAGTTTCTCAAGTTCAAAAACCATGTCTGTTTTATGATTTTGTACCGTAGCTTCTAATTATAACTTTGTTTAAGTCAAAAACATTAAATATTACTCTCGCTTAAATTCTTATCGAAACAGTTATGCGCCTCCAGGGCCCACAATCTACTTCCTTGACTCTGGTAAGTGAAATGTGTAAAAGAATAATAAAATATGTACACCATAGAAATTGAAGTCGATTATTTTGTGCAGCGTTCTTTATTTGTACTGTAAGTACTGATCAATATCTGAATGGTTACTTGCTGCTAAATAACAAATCAATGTATAATGCATATAATTACACTGAATATAAATTAGGTATTAAAACTACTTATCTCATGAGCTGAACGACTGTTCTACTAAAATCCCGATTTACTGGTAAAATTAAATAGGTACTATGTACATAGTTATTTTTTTTTTACTCTACCGTTCAGACAAACAGGAAATAAATAATTCAGGCTTGGGTTAAGCTGAGGTTAATTACTTCTGCTAATAGGTAAGTAATATTGTAAAAATCATTGTATAATTCATCAAACCAGAGCAATAGTTTTGGCATCGAAGTATCGCTGAATCAATCATTCAGTGCATCGACACCTGCAGCCAGCAATAGAAATAATATTAAAAGCATAGGTATCTACATACACACTATAATAACAGTAACAGTATTAACAGCTCAAACTGCAATGTTGTTGTTTTTGCCGTTACTTTTTTGCAAGATGGTGTATTGTATTGTGTATAGCAATGTACCGTTATATAGGTCAATATGTAGCTACCATTTAATTTACTGTGTAGCTGGTTACTGGTTGCCACTTGAAAGTGAAATTTTACAATATGAGATGAGTGGAAATAAATAATGTTTTCAATTCGAGATGGCTCACGTACATAGTAAGCTCGGTCAAATTACAATATGTATATAAAAATTGTACTGTTCGTACAAAATCTTTCATCTGCCCTCCTCAGTGTACTTGATTTGAAAGGGGCTCTTGAGGCCAAAGTCAGATCTCAGGGCTTTTCACTGCACGCAGCAGTACGCAGTCTGTAGGCTGTCTATTGTCTCGACGCTCAAAAGTTGGTAAATAATACTGTCTAGTGTCTGCTTGAGAGTGCACTGTACTCTGCGTGTAATAGTGAGAGCTCTTCCGCGGAATCCAAGTTAACTTAAGTGTAATAGTAAAGTAATCTACGTAACGTAGAAAAAAGCGACAATTATGTACACTATAGCATTGCAACATACAAAAATACATATTATTTTGCAGCCCTTTTTTTACCGTCTGAAGGTAATCCATGGTAGGGAAATATGTATCTAGTGAAAGGCTCACTTCGTATCACTGTGCTACTGATAATATAAATTAATGACAGAAAACTCTCTTCGCACGCACAAGGCAAACAATAGACGGGAGATCTGTAGAATGGCTGGCTCTGATTCTGGTTACTCGTCCCTACCTGTGTCTACGATAGTATTCTTCGTGTTTTTATTTGCGTCAGCTTAGTAAGATCACCCTAAAAAGGAGAGTATACATATATAATAATAAATGAAGGATATATTACGGTTTAAAGGTACGTTCCCATTTCCCATATTCCCATGATTAAGGTGTAAAGAGTAAGATTAATTGTATCAATAATTATTGTAACTGATTGAATTCTAGCTTCGACTCCAGAATATAAAAAATCCTAGCTAAAATTATAAGACACGTATTACGTAATTACATCTACGAAGTATACAACTAAGTAAAACGGAATTAAATAGTTTTCTATTCATCTTATTTTTCCGAACGCACTATACATAGTTTAATACAATAAATACAAATGTAAAATAAAATAACAGGAAATAGTTTTTTTATTTTTATCATATCATCTGTATCTGTTGTGCTACATTTTTTTTTATTTAATTCCAAGTTTCAGCAACAACTTAATAGCAATATTGTTGCTTGTGCTTTTACTGTGCTGTGCCGTGACGCGATCGCGTACTGTGTATGTAAATAACTATTGTGTTCAACAGTCTTCAGGTTCAGAATCAGTCTACTGTAAAGTTCAGGTTTATTCGACCGCAATACATAATAACCGGGCTGCCAACGCACCGCAGAATGACAAAAATACAAGCGGATCTGAAATAATCGTGAAGCAATAATTTTTGTGCTATAAATAAATGGTAAAGTAATAATGCCCCGACATAAGCAGAATTCTCCGGGGTTTCTACGGGTTAGCAATAGAAAATTACTAGATCCAGCTCCAACAGTGATTATCCCTACATTGGCCTTACCCATGTCAAATGAGAGTGACCTTGGGGGAGGGAGTACTAATGCCTTTGCCTTACCATTCGGTGTTCTGGGAGCTAAAAAGAAACGAGGGAGAGGACGGCCACCTGTAATTAGTCAAAAAGGGAATCATAACGTAACGGTACAGGGAACGGTGAACAGTATCAAAGAAATTGGTAAGCATTTTTGCATTTTAGTAATAAAAATAAACGTGTTTTTAATTCATTGTTATGTTGATTATTGCCTATGCAGATAATTACAGAAAATTACTCACAGTAGTGTCAATAAAAAAAAGTAGTAGCGCCTTTCTAATCCATACGCAGTAGAAATGCACCTAGTTTTTCCACTTTTTTTCACAAATAGCGTTAAAAAGATAAATTGCAAACGGTGTACATCCCTCTCAGTGCCGTTTTAATAGTAAAAAAATCTAGCTATAATTGAGTTGTTTAATTAATTTGTTGTTGCACATTCTACAGGCTTGCCGGCGTGTCCACAGTGCCGGCTTGAATTCGACGGGGTGACCTGCAGTCCCATCCAAGAAGCATGCGGCCACGTCAAATGCAGAGCTTGCTTCATTCAAAGTTTGGCCAAAGGAGATAATTATTGCCAGCAATGCCAACCACCGATGACGATGGACAATGGACGAAAACGAGAGAAAAATGAGAAAACCGAACGAGCTAAAATACCTGCACAGAGCCCCGGCGACCACAATACTATGGAAATCACGCCAATTCGTGTAAATCTTGCCAATGGTGTCAGTAACAATGATGAGAATAAAACTAAAACTAAAACTTCACTCCCCAAGTCTTCCTCATTAACCCAAGCTCCCTCACAACTCTTAATTTCCAGTACTAAAAATAATGAAAATCGGGATAGTCAATCCTCACAACTGATACTAAATCGTGTTCAAAGTACGAAACAAATTCCAAGTCGCGAAACAATTAATGTTTTTCACTGCCAGCCGGAAGATCCGCTCGACAGTCAAGTAACTATTACAAAACCAAAAACGCTGCCGCATGATCGTATTCAAACTCAGAATAATGAGGGGAATAAAGCGATTCCAAAAGTAACGCTACAAATTGAGTCAAAGGATGATGAAGGGAATGTGTCGAGGGCGAAGGTGAAGGGCGTAAAAAGGAAGACTAAGCAAAGACGACGACCCATTGACATTCCTGAATATATTGACATTATTGCAGGTAATCAGTGGGAATCCATTCTTACAACTCTAAGCTTTACATAATTTATTTAACCTAATCGAAACTGGGGAACCATAGAAAGGTATATACATATGTAATAACAGTGTTTATTCAGCAAAATAACCTTTTCAAAAAGGTCAAAACTACGCAAAAACAACCTCGTCATTTTCAAAAACATTTAAAACTAGTAAATTAACATTGTTAGGAAGCTCAAAGCAAGAAATCGACACTTTTAAAAAGGTCAAAAACAGAAATTAACACTTTCAAAAAGCTCAAACACAGAAATTAACACTTTCAAAAAGCTCAAACACGAAAATTAACACTTTCA
>JAQFZC010004166.1:0-16785 GCA_034695205.1 Dicyrtoma fusca | reverse complement strand
CTCTGCAGAGGCAATAAGCTTGCAAAGGCGATTAACGAACGAATTGGGATTTCTTTGCAAACTTCACATCACTGGTGCCACGCGTGATTTGATACTCTTTTGCACGTTCTTAAATTTTGAAAACCACGTTTTACACTTTTTGAAAGTTTTTAAATCCAGGTTTTGCACTTTCTTAAAATGTGTAAAGCCAGGTTTGGCTGGAAAAATAACATGTTAAATTGCATGCGAAACAGTTTTCGAATTCTAAGTAAAATTTTGAAAATTGCTCCTCATATTGTGTGCAAGCCGTGCAAGGCGCGCATTTTGCAATCTAAGAATTATACAATACGTAGTAGTCCATGGGTCGTGTTTAAAAGATTTTTGGCCCGTTTTGCCAATTCCGGATTTACCGTGTCAAGCTGCCAAAATACCTTCACATATATGTTTTTTTCGTATCACCATCAAGGTACTTTTGATTTTGGGGACTCACATTTGTTCAGTGCTATTGACAGGTAGTATTTTTTAAATTTTTTTGCAGGAGCTAAAAGCTGTTCAACCCAAGGGCCCATACAACTTGGCAGGTTATTCCTTTGGAGCCGCGTTGTCTTATGAAATGGCGCACCAGCTCACGAGCAAACATAATGATGAAGTAAGGGAGTCTTTGATCATCTTTATTTCAAACACCAGTTTAAGACAATCCTCACAGTGTAAAGTTTTTAATCGGTACTGATTTGCTTAACGTGATTTGAAGTACCTACTTGCTTAGGGAAACAAATACAGTAATTCAAATCGATGATTTTCCCAGAATAAAATTTTTCAAGCGTGTTTTCGCGAAAGCCTTTTTTCTTTATTTTGTATGTTGTTTGTTTCCAATGTCTGCATCAATAATGAATGATATATAATTTTGCAGGTTCAAAACTTAATTCTTCTGGATGGCTACCTCAGTTCGGTCAAAGAAACGCGGTTGAGGCAATTAGCCGAAGTTATTCTTAGTGCCCTACAGTATCTATTGAAATTTTCCGATAAGGAGAAAAAGGTTGAATTTTTGGGCTTTGGGGGAAATTTTGCGCCTCTAAATAAAACATAATTAACTTTTTCCACTTAATTAGCACTAAAACAATACGTTTTTATTATTTCTGTATTCTGTAGGCTTACGTTGAAATACTGCAAAAGACAGACACGGATAAAATGCTCCCATTTGCTCAAAATATTTTGCATATCCATTTAAAAAGTCCAAGCAAGGAATTAGTTACGACATGGGACCGTGTAGTGACAGGAATAATATTGCTTTTCCAATACGAACCTTCACCAGGCTTGGACGCCAACGTTCATTTTATTATGGCCATGGACTCGATACTTCAGCAGTATGACGAATCTCCCGACTACTACTTCCATATGGTATATTCTGTTTTTTAAAAAAATAATAATAAATAACTATAAGCTTAAATAATTAAAGTAAAATAATATAAATTAATTATGCATCGTTTAAATGTAGTTATGTGTCAATCCCATGACCGTTCACAAGGTGTCCGGTGATCACACTTCTCTAATGGAGGAACGATTTGTGCAACAAACGGCTGACATCGTCAAAAATATTCTTGAGTCCAACACTGCTCAACAATCCGACCCTTGAAATAAAAATGAGCAACTAGCTACCACTCATCTTTGAGAAAACATTTTCGATTAATTTAATTGAAGAATTGACTTGAAGAAAATTGTAAAATTATTTTGGTGTTCGGTTGATTTCGAAGTTTTCTTGTACCAGTTTGTATACAGGTTTCTGTTTCTGCTAGTAAAGACACTACATATTTACAATGTGCTTTCATTTTCAATGGAATTTTTACTCCTATAACGTTGTGCTTACAATTAAGACACTACGAATTTAGATAACGTTTCACCCGTTTTTAACGGGTGAAATAGGTCAGTTAGGACTTTAAATTGTATTATAGCTGTTATTCAGAGCCTGTTTTTCTAATTCTACTTAGTAAAAGTTTACGTAATTTCGAGTTTAGTATGACCGTGAAATTAGTGTCTAAAAGTAAACGTGGTTGTAGCCAGTCACATACACAGCAGGTACATATTTAACGGCAGTGCTGGCGGAACGTTGAATGGCAGTTGCTGAATTCTGGACCATCCTTGTCTTTCGAAATAAACTCGCTAATTTTGGAATCAGGGTGGGAATAAAGTACCCCTCCATTGTAAGTCTCTCTCCATTAAAAATAATTTTTTGAAAGACGTTAAAACAAAAATAAGAATTTGGAAACCCTACCGGAACTAGTAATACTAACCAAAACAATTTTGATTTTTATTTGTAATTATTCGATCGGGAAACTGCGAAACTTTGAGGTTTTTACGGTCCAAACCAACCAACAACCATTCTCGTGCCTGAGGCCTACTGGAAGACTTGTCGAATCGTGTTTTTTAAGTACAAGTGGAAAATAAGGTTATCGAGAGGGAGAAGAAGTAAGAATTCAAATAGCAATGTACACACCAGTCAACTAACCAGCCCAATACCAAATAAACAAAAGGAACAACATTCGGATTAACTTTGTCTAATAGTTTTGTAGGAATAATTTTTTTAAACGAAAACATTTTTCAAAATTTCAATTATAACAAATGTCTTTATAGTGTCCGTATCTTAGATTTATGTTTCATGCTCTTATTCAGATTCAGTTAAATAAGATCTTGCGCCTGTTTTTTTTACCCGGGCCTCCCTAACTACATGATAAAACCGCAAGCCGATTCTGATCGAGAGCAACGGCAATTTGCAAGAATAGGTAATATTTCTGTGTGTAGTAGTTCAGAACCGTCAGCAGCAAACGAGTATTATAACTTATTTTGTTGTTAGCAATTAAGTAAAACATCGGAAAATGTCAAGCGTTAGTATTGTATTAACATTTGATTTATTAATTCAGCCAGTCAAGCGTGTAGCATTAAAATTTAAATTCAAACTCATTTAATCTTATTTAAACTTTAATAATGTTTTTCACACTGTGTGGTTAAGACAAAATTTAAATATACGGAAGTGAAACAAAAAGAATAACGAGCGATAATTATGTTACATATTCTTCTCCCTTCCAAGATTATGTATAAGGGTAATATTAATGATATTTACGATAACAGTAGTAAACTGTAAGTATAGCAATGCTTAGCGCTAGCGATGAATATTCTTGACGCTTCTTGAAGTCAATATTATTACAACTATGAGGCATATGGCATAAATTCTCAAAATACGATAGTGTAGTACAGTTAATTTTCAAATACTGCTGATAATATTACATGGGCACATGTACAATTTACGACTCGTGATGAAGATTACAATATCATCTGTACGATAGGACGAAAGTCCCATTCACCAAACCCAACTCTGAAGACCTTTAACCATAATTTATTACTATAAACTAATCAAAGGCTGCACACAATAATTTGTAAACAATAACATTAACAGAGGTTTTTTAGCAACACTCAATCGTCATTGATCTCACGTAAAGTGATACTTGATCATTGTTAGATGGAAGTCTGGCAGGAAAATGACTTTCGTTTCTCGTATCAGTGGGCTCACGTACTTAAACGTTTAAAAAATTATTATAATTCTGTGCAAAAGCTAACATGTTACAGTCAATTTCAGTGAAGTCTACTCTGTAATACTTGAACAGGTAACATCAGTCTCATTTTGGAAAAATATAAAAATGCTAGTTAGGTGATAGCAAAAAACCACAATCCACACATTTTGATACTCACATCACGTAAAACTAAGGATATTTAGACATATGTATACCTAGTATAATTTCATTACTGGTTAATAATTTTTCGTTCTGCTGGAAACCAGAATTACTGAAATTAATTTTCAGTGTACACAAACCATAAGCACACAAGCTACAAAGTATGATACTTGTAACAAGAATAACTTACTATGATTTGAAAACTTCCTCATCGTTCATTGATCCGATTTCCATCCTTCTCAATTGTAAAAATTATTACAAAACGTATGCCTGATGTGTGGTACGTTTCTAATGACAATTTACAAAACTTAATTTCACAAGGTATGAAAATTATAGCATCTAAAAGTACGAAAAACGGCTTCACGGTCGGACATATCCTGCAACGACAATTCCTTTCTCCATGCAAACCCTAACGTCTTATCTATTATACAATGATCTTCCTTAAATAGTTATAAATACGCCACAGATACGTTAGGTCTACTATCTTGTTAAACCAATATAGGTACATAGAAATTAAATTACTAAAAAAAACGATCTGATATACATCTTTTAATAAAGGAACGGAATATTTATTTTCAAACAACAAAATGTGGTAAAATACGTTATGTACATAAATGCAAACGTGAACTGTAAAATCTTCCGGAGTAGCAGCCCTTTAACAGTAGACTCAATAAAATAATATGCGAATATAAGTAGTTTTTAATTCTATTCATTTATGTATTATGTAGCCCGGTAGCATATGGTAGTAGGTGATGTTTCGGAAACAGGAAGAGCAAAGAGGTTCACCACAATCCAGAAGAGCGGCCACCAGGGGGATTACGCACACGAATTGTTGTTCGCTGCTCAACCGCTGTTAAAAAATGTACCAATCGATTATATTACAATAACAAGGTTTTCGTGTACGTAAGTACGTACACATGAATATTGAAACTGTTAGGCACTGAAACTGAAATATTGTAAGTGGAAGGTTTTCAAATTCAATTACGTACAAAACTACAGGAAGCACAAGTAAGTCAAGACAGAACGAGAAGAAAAACGACAAAAGCAAATAAGATTTGTGAGGAATAATAAGGTCACTAAATAGCGTACAGTCAAATAATTATAAACGTAATTGTTCGATGTTGTTATAAATCCGGCAGTGTCAAGTGAAATTCACCACAGGCCGGAGGAGAATCCTCCGGGAGGGGCTTTCACTTTGATCGATGATCGCTGAAATCCATCTCCATCTTCCCCTTGCACCGCTTCTAATAAGTGTAAATAAGGTAATAAACAAAAAAGCAAAAGTGCCTTTGTGATGCACAAGAATTAATACAAAAACAATCAGTCAATTTAATCAACCATTGCAGATCTAGCAAAAATTAAGTGATCATTCAAAAATCATAAACTATTTTAATAACATGAACACAAATCACAGGAGGCCAAAAATAATTACTGTTCACTTGCAGGATTGTAATTTTTTCAATTATTTGTCACGAACATTTAAATGAATTAGTGGCACATTTGCATTCTAAGCACTGATTCTAACCAAAAAATTTGAAAACGTAAACGCGTACATGTAACTCCAACAGAAAAGCAAAATCTTTGGAAAAACTTACGCGTATTATCCCCAGCGACTGAGAAAGTCGATTCCTGTTGATTTTTTACACCTGTTGGTGACTTGAGAGCCTCAAAATCTTCTATGAGCTGAGTTTGAGGATTCGGCATTACAATAGGAGTTGGTGCTGCCGTAGTTGGAATGGAATTCACATGATTTGTGGCAGGAGCCTTATCGATTCCATTCTGGCTCTGCTGAGCCATGCTCACCATTTCTCCATCAAAGCCGGCCCGTGGGACTGGTTTAAGCTGGGCAGCTCGCCTCTATTGACAAAATTTTCATCTATATATTAACATCTGACTGGTTTTAAAGGCGATTATACAATTGAACTCGTTTTAATCAACTCACAGCTTCTCGTTCTCGAATAAGGTCATAGACAAACGGAGAAAATGGCTCCCTTGGGATGTACCGACCATATCCTTGCAATACCTTCACCTGGCCTTCATCCACGCAAACTCGTCCATTGCAAATGACATATTCAGCAACACCGTGGCAAGTCAATCCCTGAAATTCAAATATGTGACAATCTAAACTTAAATACTAAACTACTAAATAATTTCTATTGAATAGGTAGGTTCCAGCTCGTACAATTTTCAATTAAGGTCTGTACCTTTCTTGAAAATATTTTTACCAATAGAGTCTCTCGAAATCGATGAACTAATTTCTATTAGAGAATTGCCTAATGCTGATATATCATTTCCATTAATCAACTTTAAAATTACTAGATAGCTGAACTTAAAACCAATTACTACAATAATCGCATTTCGGTTTATCGATGCTTTGAAAACTTAAAGAATAAGAATTTTTTGTGCTGTTAAAAACTGCTTTGGAAAAGAAAATCTTTAAATCTTGTTTTCACATACAAAGTTTTTACATTTGTTGGATAAAAGCCTCAGGAAATCCTAAGGTATGGAAACAAGAGCAATCCCAGGATATGGAATTTCTCAAATTTAAACCAAAATACGAACTTCCTTTGTATGAACTTTTAAACTGCTTTGAAAATATTTGTTTTTTATAATTTTCAAACTTCATAGAAGCTTTTAAGTATGCTAAAACAGGAGATTATCGCTTAGGAATACACAGCCCTCGTTAATATCCGGCCCTTGTTGCAGTGTATATGCCACAGCGGGTTCTGCATTAATACAATAATTTGTGTATTGCATACCAGTAAAATAGGTACAGGTCTGATACCTCCATTGCACCTACCTCAAAGATGTTGTTATCCGTAGCATGGTGATGAGTTTTTGCTGAAATTGTGCGAGTTTTTCGAGGATCCCAAATAACAATATCAGCGTCAGATCCAGCGGCAATGACTCCCTAAGTGGGTAAAAAAAGGTATCAGTGATTTTACCTAATGACAATAAATCCTTAATTTACGGACCCACTAAAAGTTGCATTTTGCAGTTAGAATAAATCTTACCTTTTGTGGGTAAATATTAAAAATCTTGGCTGCAGCTGTGCTTGTCACGGCAACAAACCGACAAGGATCTAATTTCCCAGCCTGCACTCCTTTTTCCCAAATAACAGACATACGGTCTTCCAATCCATTCACACCATTTGGAATCTTAGTGAAGTCGCCAGTTCCAAGTTTCTTCTGTTCATGTGTAAAGGTGCAGTTGTCTGTGCCAGTCACTTGCAAGTCATCCCTATGCACACACAATCAGCCCATACAAACATCAATACAGACCTACTCACATATACCTACAGGCTGTTCTATTACCAGGAGCTTAATTGAGTACTACCACGGTAGCATTATCTCTTCACCCCGTCCCGACCATACAAAAACTACAAAAGTGATTTTTTTTTCTAATCTCAACCTCCTAATTAAATTTCGGTTACTATTACCGTGCTAATAAGTCCATCAAGTATCCTGGAGTAGAAGGATCCGGGCGCAGCGGAGGGCTCAAAACATGAGCAGCAGCATGTCGCCAACACCTGTTCCAGTAGCTTGTACCGTCAGTTCCTAAGGAGGCAGCAATTGGTTCGCCGAAAACAACGGACCCTTGTTGGCGTTTCTCAGCTATGACATTAGCGCCACTCCTGCTCATCACATTCGTTACATACAAGGGGCAATTGACTTGATTTGCCAAAACGCAAGCCCTGTTAGTAGCCTCAGCTTCAACTTCTTCGGGTCTTGAAAGTTCATGTCCTTCTGGTCCAGTTATTCCAGCCGATAGAACTTTCTTGCAGTTCTTCAAAAATATTGAGATATTTATGGAATTAATCTTAAACAAACTAAAATGCAAACATTATATGCAATGCAAAAAATAAGCATGTACCTCTGCAATCACATCACCATTTTCAGCATGAACTTGAACAATTGCTCCCAGCTTTTTTGCGTGCTCAAGTACAGCAAGAATTTCACTGTCGCTTAACATATATAAATCCTTGCAGGCCATTATAACTTTGAAAGAATTAACTCCATGGTCTTTAACCAAAATATCCATGTCATTCTTAACCTGTAAAAAATAGATTAAATAAAATATACGTATTCCTCTATTCATTAATAAAAATACGTGTACAAATCCATTAAACTAGGATTTCTTTACGTACTCTGTCAGACCACCAAGTGATAACAACATGTAAGGTGTAGTCGCAGCAAACTTGCTCTTCGGCCCATGAACGCCACTTCTGGTAGGCTTCTAATGGTGACTCGCCCTTTTCTGGGATCACAAAATCCACTGAAAAAGCCAAAGCACAGTTTTATAATCCGAATTCAATTAAAATGAATTTGAGTAACAATGACAATATAAAAAAGGAAAACTCACTAATCATTGTGGTTCCACCAGCGATCGCTGCTTTAGTTCCTGTGTAAAAATCATCTATGGTTTTGATTCCCTTGGAAGGCATTTGCAGGTGAGTATTAGGATCGATTCCTCCTGTGTACCAAGATAGTAAAAACAAATATAAAACTTAGGAAGAAATACAAGTAGCTGGCGAACATAAAGCGGAAGCAAAAATTCTTATATTAACATTAACATTACTATTATTACTCTACTGTAATCTAGAATAGTCGTGGACTCCGAGTCTTTTATCGTACAATAAAATAAAAAAAAAAGTATTTAAATTTTCCATGGTTTAGAATACACAATAAATTGATATCCTTTCTCGGGGAATCAGTTAGACACACTTGACAATAGATTGGAATTACTTTGATAACAGTATTTAATTAATAAAAGTAAAAATTGTATTTTAAATGATGGTGTTTTTTGTTGGATTTAGAGAAAATACAAATTAATTGATGACTTAACAAAGATTAGCAATTTAAAATTATTTAGTAACTAGTGTGCCTAAACATTTCGGCTTCCAACATGCAACGTGGGACAGAGTTGAAGATCTACGATTTTCTAATAAAAGTAAAAGTTTATTAAAAAGGAATTTCATAAAACTCTAACGAACCTGGTAAGAGGTATTTTCCCCTAGCATCAATTGTTCTGGTGCCACCCGGAATGATGAGATTTTTTCCGATTTCTCTGTAATGCACAAATTATGAACCATGGGGACATTATTTCATAACAATTTTCCTGAAGAAATAATGGAAAGGACTTTCAACGTGTTCAAAAACTTACTTAATACTTCCATCTTCAATAAAAACATCCCCATCGCTCATGCCATCAGCATTAACAATTTTTCCTCCTTTGACAAGAAGACGGTTTTGGGAACTCTGATAATGTACACATTACATATTAGTTAATACTTAGTCCCAGTTTCCTGCTTAAAATCAATTATTTTTCCCTCGTAAAAACAAACCAGTACAACAAAAATCAAGAAAATAAACAGCCTATCCCACAAGCAAAGAGATTAATATTTTGTATTATATAATAACAGTTTTTGTCCGTAACACTATGTACATAGACAAATTATACAAATACATTAAGCTAGTTTACATAAGTCATACTGTAAACAGTCACACAGTCCACAAAAATCCTGGTAAACAGTAAACGAAGGAGAAAATTATAACATGTGTCATTTGATATTTGTTTAGGTGTTTAAATGTATACGTGGATACGAACATCGGGTAGATCATTAACTTAGATAAGACAAAGAGTACCAAACGTCAGACGTCATTGTTCTCAACTATCAGCACTTTGAGTACCTTTCAGTTAAGGAACAGATTGCATGTACAGATAGCATAACTGCCTTTAGTCATTCGAAATAAACGAGTAAATCAACCACAATGGTTGGTGTAAGTCATACAGAGAATATCTGTCATCAAAGTTGATCAAACTAGGCATGTTCATATAAGTACGAATGCGTGACTAAATGTGTTACTAAACAGTGAATGTACTCAATAAGCGTCTACGCACCTGAGCTATATACTATACCGTTAATAGACCTGGCCTTCCCTCGACCATTGAATGCTGGAGACTTTTGCTAAGAATGTGGAAGCTATGCTGTGTAGGTTCGTGAATGCCAAATATTAACATCGCATTCTAGTTCATCCCGATCAGGGGTATGCGGTACCGAATTTATGGTCAGAGTCCATTGTGGACGCTGTTCTACCACCTGAATTTTCCATAATTATGTATTTTAAACTTAAAAATATTTCAAAATGTTGTTGGCTGAAAAAATCCCAGTTTTCAAATTTTGAATATTTAAAATTTGCCAATTTTGCACTAAATGAGTAGTAAAAGATGTCAGTACGTGTAGAACAACATTTTAAAACTTTTGTTACTCTATACATATTTCGATTAAATGATTGTACTCGTGTAAATGTTTATTATCGTAAAACTCAACTCACAATAATTGATCTGATTGGCAGGGCCCTTAAAGACCTACCGGCAGGCAAGCCACTTAAAGGTCTCTGAAACAGTTGCTTGAAATTGTATATATTACTGTTTGTAGATGTAACACTCAACCCCCACCCCCATTTTTATACCCCGTTTTCATAACCTTTTTTTAAACCCACTGTCTGCAAACGAATTCAAAAAATGGGGTTGAAAAAGTGGATTTAGAAAAAGTGGGCTCAGAAAAGGAGTTTAAAAAAGTAGGTTTAGAAAAAGTGGGTTCAGGAAATGTAGTTCTAACAAAATCGGTTTGGAAAAAGCGAGTATAGAAAATGTAGCTATAACAAAATTAGTTTAGGAAAAACTAAGGTTTAAAAAAAATGGTCCTAGCAAATGTGTTTAAAAATAAATAGCATTTGTTGTACTATGATTTTCTTTTATTTCTTCAATTCTCTGAATAGTATTGGGGCATTAATTTAGGCAAGTAAACAATTCAATGTGTTGTTATAAGTAGCAATCATTGTTGTGTAAATCGGTTGCAAATTGCAAATGAATCGAATGCGTTATTTAAAATCCGTAAAAATACCCATGAGCAATCTCTTATATTTTGATACTAACGCATTTAAGACGCGGGCAATGCAAGTCAACAAAATTTTCTACCACAATGAGTAACAGAACTGCGAAACGTCATTTAAATTACATATGCCGATTTCAATGATTACTGCAATGAAAAGATTAGCTGTGTAATTTCTTGGAAACATAGATCTAATAAAAACGGATTCTACTGATTGGAAAATTATTTTGGCCTTAAAATTCCAGTATGATTCTTCCCAATCGTATCATAATAACAATAAAGAAATCAAAATCATTGCCAAAACAATTGCGGGTACTAATACTTTTTGGTAACTATGCGCTATGTTCTCAAATTAGAAAAAAGGGGTAACAGAAGCAATACCGAGCATGAGTGAGGCTTCTGTCAATAATAACGTCGCCGTGCGGCTGCAGCCATTTACGGCAGAAGCTAGAATTTATTTGCAAGCTATCTTGGCTGGCTTACAGGTTCAAAACAGTAAGGTAACATGTTTTGCTAACATAATAGGTAGGTACCTACTTGCTAGTAGGTATTTGCTTTTGCTATATAGCCAATTTCATTTCTCAAGTTTATCGAAGATTGGACCAATTACAATAATAGGGTTAATGGGTATACTATTACTAATTACCTACGAAATTTATACTGAAAGTTGCACTCCAACATTTGCAAAGTTAGCTGTAACAAAAATTCCATGTGTAACAGCGTTTAAATTATCACCGTCTATGTTCAAAAATCAAAGTTGGCGGATACTGAAACCGTGAAACAGACTGTAACCCTACAGGTATCTCATCCTAGGTTTAATCTGGGTTTTGAAAAGGCTGTTAAAAATGATCAATTCGGCTGTTAAAAAATTAGGTTTGCATAAACTATTTTAATTCTCAGTGCAGTGAGATATCAAATGGAGGGATTGCTAATAGGCTCAAGCCCTTCCTCGGAACCGGGAGCTCATAAAGTGTTGATCTTCGCAAAATGTGACTTTTGCTGCTATAATTTTTCAAAATGTTAGCATGCTTTGCTCACAATTTGTGTATTTTGCTGAATTTGAGTAGCAAGCAGTGTTATTCTCGGCAAATGTATGTACATTCAAGTACAGTGAGCAAAAAATAAATCATTTTGGTAAAGATTTTCCTAAAATGGCATACATATATTTAGTAAGTTTTTAAATTAGTGTCCGGTCGCCGGTTTTGGATCCGCCGCTCCCTCAGTGTCCTAACAATCTAACCAGTATCTTCGACCAGAAAATTGCGTCCTCTACCACGGTAAATATTGGCTTGTGGATTCCTTCACAGAGTTTTTGCGGCACACAATTTATTCAAAAATATTGAATTTGCGCTACTATTTGTTGCGTAATTTGCATTCATTACAAGAACAGTATGGCAACCTTCAAATCTCCTGTTCGCTATATGTATGGATGTATTTAAAAAATATGAGTCTGGTAAAAGACACTGTATACTTAGGACGTAGAGAAGAAAATTCAAGTAATGGACACCACACCCCTACGAGGAAGAGAATTAAATTCGATTAGGCAGCAAAGTCGTCCGGAGGATATAAATGAAAATCACAGTAGAGGATAAAAAAATAGGGAATGGTCAGTTTAATGAGCTACTATCCCCGTGTTTCTTAAACTCGGGCTTGGTCTCTAGTTTCAGTACAAGTAAGGCGTTTGTTCTTCAAGAACAAACGCCTTACTTGTATTATTGTATTATGTATTATTCCATAATTACTTCTAATAGAAGTAGAAGTAATTATGGAATTAGGTTAAGCCATTCTTATCAGCTGTCAAATGTGCTTTAGAAACTGTCATAGTATGAGTCACCTGTACACCTCGTTCCGCTCTTTCTTTGATTTATTAGGGATTAATAATAATGGGTTGATTGGATGGCTGCTAGGGCTACACTATGTATTGGCAAATTGATTTTGGATAAAGTAAGTGTGGAAATAAAATTAAAAAATCGTTGTTTAAAAAAACTTTCTGAAATGAGCCATTAATATGACAACTGGGGCCACTGTGCGCTAGTGGGTTGAGATTTATGATAGTATGTATGAACACGAGTACAGGAGTCATTTGAAACTTCTACAGAGTTACATACAAAAGTTTTAAAATGTTGTTTTACACGTACTGACATCTTTTACCACTCATTTACTGCAAAATTGGCAATTTAAAAATTATCATTTGGCAACTTTGGGATTTTTTTCCGCTGCCATTTTGAAATATTTTTTAAAGTTCTTGAAAAATGGCTAATATTTCTTTAATGACTACTCTCAGCCAAAATTTAATTTCAACCGGTACATAATTGTGGAAAATACAGGTGGTAGAACAGCGCTCATAACGCACTTTGACAATTCTTTTGGTCCCGCGTACCCTCGATGGGAATGAACTGTAACGCTAATATTTAGCTTTCACGAACCTACCACAGTTCACCTTCCAGTGTAAGCAAAAATCTCCAACATTTTATGGTCGAGGAAAGCCTATGTCTATTAGCGGAATACATACCTAGTTGCTTTTTCGGATATTTAAATCCACTTTGCCTTATGAATTATAAATAATTATAGAGGTAGTGAATTACGTTAAAATTCGTTTATGCAAATTTTCGAAAATACACAATTTAATTGGTATATATCCAACCTCAGGGAAAGACTCTTTCGTTAAAGCGTGACAATACATAGATCGTAATTAATTTGATAACAGTATTCGTGTAGTAATATATAACAGTATTACTGATAGTAAAAATTAATTTTGAAATTATTATGCCGTTTGTTTTAAAATATTATGTAGTAATAATAAAATATTTATTCACTGGTAACTCTCAAGAAACATTAACAAGTTCAAATTATTTAGTAACTAATGGCTCGGCATTCGACCAGCTACGCTACACGTTCTTTTAGCACGGACGACCAAATAGGATAAAATATTGATCGAATATTATTATCAAATTAATTATAATCTATTGTCACTTAACAAAAGAGTCTTTCCCTGAGGAAGGAATACCAATTGTGTACCCAAAAGCTGCCGAATAAAGAAATTTTGACGCAATCCACAAACTCCATGTGTAATTATTTATAAAGGAAAAGTAGCTCATAAGAAAAATATTACACGAGTAGAATTATGTTTTATTGTGGGGATGAGCATGCATTGATGAGGAAATGCCACCGACCTGCAAATGAATAGGGACCTTCTTGACAGGATTGCCGCTGTTACGTGCCGCCATTGTATTCTCGTCAGATAAATTTCAGACGAAAAACTCACAATCAGTCCACCACCCTTCTTTATTCTGTTCTGTCTGACTTTGCAGATGAGCCACTGAACACGGAAGAACAAGATCAAAAATAGCAATGTTTGCAAAGAGCTCTTACAGTGACTTCCTCAAGGAAGACTAAAATTCGATTCTTGTCAGTGAGCGGGTTTTGCTACAGTAATGAAATTACAACCTTAGGACATAATAGTCTGACTTTGTTTTATTAGGACTCACTTCCCAGTGCGCTATTCAAATATTCTATAAAGAAGTAAAAGTCTACAAAAAATTGGAGAATTCAATAGAATTTCCTGACTATACACATATACACAGAGGAAGGGATCCGGATTTAAAAGAAGCTTCTGCACATGCAGGCGAGGTAAATCTACGATGAGTCATATTAGGAGCAGAGCAGCCTCTGATGGGTCAATAGTTTGCAGCCTGCGTTCCTCCGAATTTCGCAATGCGCACGACGACTTCCCGGTGTGATAACCCGAAAATAGCAATAGAATAAAATCAACTCACTTGGCTCCGCAAAGACGAAATCTCAGAGCCTTGGAGCTGAGCAGACCTATCTCGAGAAGAACTTCCTTACGCGAGCGGGTCTCCCGTTCCTTCTCGTTTTTTTTCTTTTCAAAGATGGGCAAACTAAAATTCATATATCGACGGCTACGAGTCAAAATGGGTTTCAGCCAAATAAAACAAAAAGCAAAATGCTCCATATCCCCAAACTCTTAAAAGTACAGTGATGCTGATGCAAATTCACAACTTACACTGACATGCCGCATGGCTATGCACGATGCACCACCTATTACTTGCAAGAGTTCATGGAATGTGAAGTGAACCACTTTTCTCTGTTTAATTTGGACGTACCTAATCCATTTTGCCTCTTAAGCGGCGATATGCATTTCCTACAAACGGAAAATAACCCCACATACCCACATACTTCTGTCATACTTTCAACTTTATTTTTTGGAAAAACCCCTTTCTTATTTCTTACTTTTCAAAAAAGGTCCATACTTCCCCTTACTATTTTAAGCTACTAAAATAATATAAAGGTTATTCGTAATTCATAACGTAGGATAATAATTATTTTTTACAATTCGAGAAACCCAAAAATACGGTCGACGGTATAATACAATTTGAATACATACAACATAGCCCATGTACCTAGGTACCAACGCTATTTTGGCCAATATGAAACATTCAAAGAAAAAATGAGTTTCTGTTGTCTGTACAATGTTTTGCAGTAAATTTCTAACTCGACATAATGAATTATGAAAGTAAGGAATTAATTTGTCCATACTTTTATCTTACTTTAGCCTCCCTCGCTATTTTTCTCCATACATTTTCATACCTTGCTTTACACGGTAAAACCTTAACGTTACACAAGTATTTTGTGTGTACGTGCCCATCTTTGCCTTTTTTATTATACATAATAATAACATAATAATAACATGATTTATATGATTATGATATGATGGCGTTATCTGTACTGTTTACCCTTTCACACTGACAAGAATCCAGTAGAAAAATACGAATGTGTATGTACAACTTATCTACGTACTCTGTAAATAATTGTAACGGCTAAATATTCAACAATAGAGAAATTCACCTGGTAAATAATAATCCCTGAACTCCGATCAACTGTCAACGTCCAATATAACAACCAACAACAGAACCAGAAAGAGAGTCTCTTGGAAAATAAGGGGGAAAAAAAGGTTTCCTCTCAAATTCAGTTCAGTTCAGGAGGGAAATAAACACTGCACTTGGACACACTCTCCTCTCCGCTCAGACTTCACAAGTAGACTGCGAGGGAAATGAGGAACTCGAAAAACTAAACAGAGAGAATGAGACAGAAGCCAACTTTTGAGAAGTGCGTACGGTTCGTCGTAATAAAAGACAAAATGTGTTCAACGAGATGAGCGGCGACGCACTCATCATGCGGTATATCATACATAATGTATCTTAAGAGGCAAATTTCCTGTATCTACAATGATTTTGTACTGGAGATAAGTCTTTTTGCTTCTGGGAATGATCATAGACTTTTTCTGCATGTGCATCCGGTCTCCGGTCCACTCACTTCACTTTTTTTTTGACTTCCAATTTACAACTATCACAAAGTATTATACCTATAGATGAGACTCAGAGTCAGAAGCCAGAAGGGCTCCTGCCTGCCAGACTCGGAGATTTTATCTTTGATAGGAATGCTGGACAAAATACCCCCAGTCAAAAATACCCTCAAGTTGACATTTTATATTTTGCTTCATTTAAAAAAGTGCAAAAAATTATTATCACGCTCAATGATTTAATAATAATTATTGCATTTGTGTAGCATAGCGTAGTATTTTCATGGGAATTATAAAATCCAACCAAGGGGACAGTTTTTAGTTTAAAAAGATATTTTTTAGCTTAATAAATTAAAGGCTACTATGTTTGTAAGTATACCTAGTTTAAGTTTTATATATATATATATTGTATGAAGTCACTGTTAAACTATTGTAATTGTAATAGCCGTGAGACGATGCATACTTTTTCTCTTCCACATTATTTTAATTTTAGGTTATTAGATAATTATGTTTATTCTATGAATATGTTCTACTTGTTTACAGGATCGCATCGTGGCGTAGATGCAGGTGCATACTCAATTACTTTTTGTTGGCGACAAGTGGAGTTGAGTGGGGAATATGTCAGCTATGTAATAAATAACAAAGAATATTTATCTTGTCTGGAGCTCTAATTCCATGGATGAAGTAATAATACTAAAGAGGATCACGTTTTTATGCAACAACATAAGTATGTGGTTGGGAGTAATTTGTCCGAGGGTAGTTTGTCCGGATACCCTTATCTGGTACTTTGTACGGTATTCCGGAAATTCGCCACTTGGAAATTGGACACCAGTAAATTGGACACCAGTAAATTGGACATTCGGTAAATT